>RJWT010003863.1:0-35102 GCA_004365215.1 Cuniculus paca
CACTTCATGGCTCCTCTCCTCTCTGGGTGATTCTCCTGCCAGACCCCTTCTAGCCAGAGCCCAGCACTCCCCGCTCCCATGGCAGTGCCACCCATCCCCAAGGACTCGCACATCCCTCCCCAGCTCGCCCCACCTGGCCTAGACTCTGAGCTCAGCGTCAGCCAGGCATCCTCACCTGGCTTCCCGCAGATGTCTCCCCCAGCTGCTGCCATTTCCTCCTCACTCATTACTTACTTCCCCACCCCCAGGTATCCAGGTGAAACTGTGAACACTTCCGGCCCTTGCTTCCCTAGGAGTTAGAGAATCTCTAACCTGCACTGTGCCTCGGTGCCAACTCAGCCCCTACTCACTGCCCTTCCGGGTGTTCCTCTGCAGCCGACCAACCTGCACGAATGTGTGTGACACGCTCCTTTCCCTTCCAACCCTCGCTCTAATTTTTTACCCCCGATTTGGTACCGGGGATCAAACTCACGACCTCACGCTTACCAGGCAGGCACTTATGCCACGGAGCTAAATCCCCAGCCCCCATGCTCTGATTCTATGGACTCTGTCTCCTCCATTTCTCGCACTTCTGTTCTTTCCCCCATGACCGCTGTCCTAATAGAAACCTTGTACTCCCCCAAAATGTGGCCCAGTGCCTGGTACATCCCAGCCACTCAGGAAAGGTTTGTTAATGATGGTCGGAAAACTCTCACTGAACCCTTGGCCCTGGCTTTTCTCTGCTGTGCTCAGTACAGCCTGCGCGGGCTCCCACCGGCCTCTCAAACCTCTGAGGCGGTTGTTGTTTTTGTTGTTCTGAGCCCCACTGGACTCGTGCAGGGGGCGGGGCCAACGCCTGCCTCGCTGACAAGCTCCGGGTGATGCTGACATGGTCTGTGGACCACTGTTTGGCACAGCTCTGCCCGTGGCTCCCCCCTGCCCTGGGTTCTCCAGCAGCTCCCTAGTAGAGACAGGATACACACCATGCTATTCTGCGATCCCAGTGGCTTCCAGGAAGGAGGGCACACGTTAGACTCACAAACGTGGACCAGTCAGAAAGGAGGGGTGGGGCCGACGGTGAGTCCTACGTGTGGGCCTCACAGCTGTGAGCAGAACGCCCGGGACCAGTTTGTGGATTTGGGGCCACGTGGGTGGGTACTGTGCTGCCTTGTGTCCCTCTCTCCAAGTCCCTGTCACTGAGTCCAGGTCTTCGCCTGCCCATGTGCCTCGGGCATCTCTGTCTCTACCCTCCATCCTATGCACACCACCTCCATCTGGGACTATCTTTCTCTGTCCCCTCCCTTGTCCTTGTGCCTAGATCCCTGATTCCGCAGGTGTCAGTCACTTGGCAGGACCCAATGAAAGGCCAGCCCTGCTGGTCCACACCTCATGCTCACCTTGGGCCTGTGTTTGCCCTCTCTGGATGATACCTGAGCAGCCCGCAGAATCTAGCAGAGACCTGGGTGTCTGGGCTCCGTGCTGAGTCGCTAAAACACTCTCAGAGCCCAAGTTTCTACGGACAGTGAGGCTCCTCCAAAGCCAAAGAGCTGCCTAGAGCCGGGGAGGCTGCCCGAGGGCCCCGCATCCCCAGGCAGAGGTAGGACAAGGTGTGCCCCTATCCGTCTCATCTGCCCCGCCGAAACCCAGTTTCAGTGCCATCCAAAGCCAAGCATCCCTCGCCCTAGCAAGCAAGGTGCCCAGGCCACATGGGACCTGAGTTTTGGAAGGTGCTTTAGAAGGAGGCCTGAAGGACAAGTCAGAATTTGCCAGGCCCTGAGGGACAGGTGATGGCAAGAAAGTCCAGGCCGAGAGCACAGCAAATGTCTGGACAGCAGGGACATCTAAGCAGCAGTGAGCCTGCGGGTGTGGAACTCAGGAAACCGACATGGGCTGCAGGGAAGAACACAAGCTCGCGGGCTGGGGTGGCCGCAGGTCGGTCAACAACCATGCACTCAGTGCCTAGGGGAAGACGCCAGGCTTAGGGAGGGAGCCAGCCATGCCCTGGGCTCCACCCCGGGACCCCAGGATGGACGCCCCAGGCTTCCTGCCCCCTCCCTGGAACCACCTTTACCTGCACAGCCCTCTCGGGCTGGATGGCTCTTTTCATCTTCCTCCCACCAAACTCTGCTCCTCATTTAAAACCCACCCCAGCACCCCCTCCTCCAAGCAGCCTTCCCTGCCTCCCTCCTTTGGGGCCTGTGCCTGCCCCTCTCCCCGCGGTCGCCTCCCCTGACTGAGACTAGCACACAGCTTGTTCTCTCACCATCCTGACTCCCGCCTTGGCCCAGCTGCCGAGATGGCTTCTGCGAGGGCCCCTTTCTCTCTCAGGTGACGGCCTTCACTTCCCGGGCCCCTGGGCTCTGCCACTTCTGCTTCTTGGCTAAACACCCCAACATCCCTGGGATCGCAGAAGCACCCAAGCAGTAACAGCAGCAGGGAAGCCAGAAAAGGCCAACAGGGACAGGACCCAGGACACCCTGGACCCTCAGGCCCAGCTGGTGCCATCATCTGCCTCTGCCGGGACTGATCTGAGGGCCCCCAGTTCCAGCCCTCCCACCCCCACCCCCCAGCCACAGGCCAGGCAGCAGCGTACTCTGCCTGCCATCCCTGCCTTCTGGTTCGCATTTGCAGCCTTTTCCGGAGCGCCACCCGGCCGCTGCAGCCCAGCCTGCCAAGATTCCTGGGCCTCGGCGGCTTCCCTGAGCGGTGGCGGCGGCGGCAAGCGCAAGCGGCAGCAGGAGGAGTTGGACTGGAGGGGGCCTGGCGGGAGTGCAGCCGGCCACTGCACCAGCCCCGCCAAGCAAAGAGGGAGCCAGGTGAAATCGCTCACAAATGAAAAAAAGGCTGCTTCTGAGTTGGGCCAGGGTTTTAAAGCCCAGGCTCTGGGAGCTGAGGTCACCTGCAAGCTGGGCACGCTGGGCCACAGGGTCTGGGCCCCCGCGCTCTGCTGCGGCAGGGGCAGGAGGGAGTTCAGAGGCATCAAGCCCAGGCCCCCTCCAGGCCGGGAAGTCAGCAGGCTGCCCCGAGGTGGCTTACCTTTCAGGTGGGAGGGCTGGGGAAGGTCCCAGCAGAGGCAGGGCCTGAGGACAGAGGAAAGTAGCAATGAGAAGATGCCAGGAGCCTGGGGGCCCCCACACTCACCCCTAGACACCCCAGCCTGCTGCGTGGCTTCTGACCAGGAGCCCTGCTAGAACCTGGGGCCCATTTTAGCCTGGCTTCTCAGTCCCCTCCTGCAGGCAGCACCATGCTCTCCCACTGCTCTTCCTTCACCTGTGCATACCGAGCACTGCCTGCTCCGTGCTCATGCACGGTTCACCTAGTTCTTCCTGTCCTGGGGGAAGCAGCTTCTGTGTACCGGGGTCCGAGCTGGCCAAGTTCTTTCTCTAAGTCAGGTCTGGTCAGGGGTGACCTTTACTACGCAGGGATCATTCCTGCCAGGGAAGCACCTATTCTATGCAGGACCCGAGGATGAACTTGGGACACAGCAATATCTCCATGCCCTGCACTACCCTGGAGGAGCTGGGGCATCCGACAAGTGGCAGTCACGCAAGCGGCTGAGGCCGGTGGGCTGGGAACACTGCTCTCTCCCCACCTCCCCTGTGAGACTGCACGAAGGAAGGAAAGGGAAATTGGATGCTAAAAGGTGAGCAGGAGTCTGAAAGACAGATGAGGTAAGAAAAAGAACAGATAGAGGAACAGTCTAGAAGTGCAGTGGGGCTGGGGAGGACAAGCAGGAACCGAGGCTAGGCCGTGTGGGAGGAGCCTAGAACGCCCTGCGCGCAGTTCTCTGGAGATCGATGGGGAGTCGGGGAAGGCTGCTCAATAGGAAAGTGACGTCTGCCTCAGCCAGGCATGGTGTCAGGCTCTGTGACAAGCCCTGTTCCAAGTCACACCGCTACATCCAGAGGGGCTGGGGCTGGAGTCCAGACTCAGACACAACTCCTGGGTAGATGGGGAAGGGATCCCCAGCCAGCCCACCTGGCAGGGAGGCCTCCAGCCGCGTCACTCTCTCCCCCAGCTGCTCGCCTGCCTCTGCCCACTCGCATGGAAACTCTGACATCCAGCTCTCTCTAGCCGCTTTGGCAGCCAGGTGCCACAGCCAGGGCTCCCAAGGCCTCCCTCCAGCTTGGCTGCCTTGTCCCCGCAGCTCTGAACACCGTGACCCCGAGGGGGGTCAGGAGGCTGCCTGCTGAGCCCCCAGGCTGGCTGTCCTCGGGGCACAGCCTGACCCCTGACTGCAGCTTCTCTAGCCCAGATCCCTCTCCCACCTTGCACTGGAGGGGAAATGACTTTTGTTGGATCTGGGCTTTGAAGGACAGATACAAATTTAATGGACTAGTGGTGGAGAAAGGCAACTGTCCAGGATGAAGGGAACAGCATCAGTCAGGTAGAGAGGTGACAAAGCCCTGAACATATTCAGGGGACTGAAGAATTAAGACAAAATTAAGAAACAAATGAACTCATAAATCATGGCTAAATTCATTGTGCCCCTACTATGGGCACCTACTATATGCCCATTGTGCACCTACTACTGTTCTGGGTATTTTCATGAATCATCCCTATTTTGTGGTGGTGGTGGGGTTGAGACAGGATCTCTATGTAGCGCAGGCTGTCCCTGAACTCATTATGTAGCCCAGGATGGCCTTCGACTTGTGGTGATCCTCCTTGCCTTGACTTCCCCAGTGCTGGGATTACAGGTGGATCATCTCACACACATCTCTCACATCATCCCTCACAACAATCCAGCCATGCAAGTACTGCATCTTCCCTTTTTTGCTTTGTTTTGGTTTTGGTTGAGACAGGGTCTCCCTATGTAGCTCACTTTGGCCTTGAACTCTTGGTGATCCTCCTGCCTCTACCTCCTGAGTGTTGGGATGACAGGTATATGCCACCATTTCTGGCTCATCTTCCTTTTTAACCAATGAGAAAACTAAGGGACAGAGAACTTAAGGAACTAGCCCAAGGTCACACAGCTCATGGGAAACAGAACCTAAATTTAACACTAGCTGTTGGTTCCAAAGCCTGGGCTTTGTTTTTTTTGTTTATTTGTTTTACAATACTGAGGCCTTAGCACTGAGCTACATCCCCAGCCCTTTTTCAATGTATTATTTTTATTTTGAGATAGGGTCTCATTAAGTCACTAAACTGTGCGGGTTTGTTGAGCTCTAACTTGCAATTCTTTTGTTTCAGCCTAAGTCCCAGAGTGCTGGGATGACATGCATACACCAGTGTCCACAAAGTCCGGGCTCTTGACACCAACCATACAAAAGACTTGATGTGAGAAGGGCTGGCTGGGGTCAGATGGGTAAATGCCTTGAAGATCAGGCTCAGAGACCTGGGCCCAGCCTAGAGTTAGCGTCCCTTCTTCCCCTGTGCCTGTCCTGAAGTACATCGTGTGCACCTGTCACAGCACTGAGCATGCTCCAGACTACTCTACCAGGCCTTCCTGGAATCCTATAAGGCCGGAACTCCTGACCCATTTCTCTTAGGGGGAGTACAGAGGCTCAAAGGGGACACATCCATTCTCCACGGGTAGGGGGCATGATCTGTACCCAGCTCTGCTCACTCCCCAGGAAGCCAATGCCCTGCACACTTGGGCTTCCTGGAGCCCTGGCGCTTGCTTCCCTTCCGCCCCGCTCCCACCTGAATTTCCTTAACTCACAGGGCACCAGGGCTAGGCAAGGCTGGGCACAGAGTGGACAGCTACACCCAAAAGCCTTGGGTGCCACCCACAGTGCACGAGGCTGGGCCTGGCAGGTGTGCCAGAGCAGCGCCCGGCCTGTTCAATGGGACTCTGTCCACCCAGGCCCTCCCTAACCCCCTTCTCGCGTCCCTCCCCTGGTGATATCGCCCCTTTGCACAGTGTGTCACTGCCAGCTAAATCCCAAGCCAGAGGTGGGTGGGACCGTCTGGATTCCGTGCCCTCCAGTAGCTTCTGAGAGCTGTGGGGCTCCCCAGGAGGCTGGCCAGACCCTAGACCCCTTGCTCCATTCCAAGACTCCAAACCCCGGTGCCAAGGGCTATGAGTGACAGTCACCTCTTCACAGAGATGAGGCTCAAAGGGCATGGAGAGGGAGACGTCTCCATTTCTGAGCAGGTACTATGAGCAGCCTCTGGGCTAAGAGTCTTATTTTAAAAATCATGCAGCCTGCCAGGCATGGTGGCGCACTCCTGTAATTCCAGCACTTGGGAGGCTGAGGCAGGAGAATAGCCACCAGTTTAAGATCAGCCAGGCTACACAGTCAGTTCAAGTCCAGACTGAACTACATAGTGAGACCCTGTCTCAAAAAAACAAAACCAAGCCAGGTGTAGTGGCTCACGCCTGTAATCCCAGCACTCGGGAGGCTGAGACAGGAGGATTGTTGTGAGTTCGAGACCAGCCTGGGCTACAAAGTGAGCTCAAGGCCAGCCTGAACGGCATAGTGAGACCCTGTCTCAAAAAGACAAGGGCTGGGGATCTAGCTCCATCACCTAAGCGCCTGCCTGGCAAGTGTGAGGTCATGAGTTCAATCCCCGGCACCGCAAAAAATGAAAAAACAAAACCAAACAACAACAAAACATAGGGGCACACATGGTGATGCGTACACAACATCCCAGCACTGGGCCAGGGGGTTGGGGCTGAGGTTAGAGATGGCCAAGTTCAACCCCAGCTTGGGCAATTTAGCAAGATGTTATCTCAAAATAAAATTAGAAAGAGCTGGGATGTGGTCAGCACTCAGTGAATTGAACTCCCAGTACCACCCAAAAAAAAGTGGGTTAAGAGAATTTCTCTAGAGCCCATGTGTTCTCATCCCAGCAAGTTCCCTTACCCATCTGTGCCTCCGCTTCTTCCATCAATAAAATGGGATCAGCTCATACTTCACAGAGCATTGGAGCAGGGTAGATAAGCTTTGTGTACCAGTATCAGACTTAGAGCAGCGTTTGACGTACAGGAATCCCCAGCAAATGTTTGCTACTATTACTATCATGTTGCTGCCATGACACTGCCCAGTAGCCCCAGGGGTATTTTATTATAGACCTCGTTTTATAGATAAGACGGCTCATCAGCTAGCCAGAGGACGATCAGGTCCAAGCCAAGCAATCCAAGAGGCTGAGGCCAGGCCCCACTTCCCCACTGACGCACGGTGTACCTGGGGGATCCTCTGTGCCCCCTCAGCCCCTCCTGCCTGATCCCAGAGGTTCTGCCCCCACCCCAGCCCTGCTGCGGCTGCAGGAGGGGGCTCTGCATTCCTGGCTAAGCAGCCGGATTTGCTGTGCTCCCAGAACTATGAAAAGAATGTTTGCCACGAGCTGAGCCGTGGTCGCCTGTCAGGGAGCGTGGCCTGGAGGGCCCACGCAGAGCTGTGTGGCAGCCAGCATGGTGGGAGAGGAGGGAGCCAGACAGAAGGGAGGACTCCGCGTCAGGAGGGCTGTGAACCCCAGATGGGGTGGAGGCCAAGGAGCCAGCCTCCGAGATCTTTGAGGAGTGAAGAAATGAGGCCTCCACCCTATAGCTTGTTTCTCCTCCCCACAGGCTGTCAAGAGGCCCAGGCCTGCCTTACTGGCCCATCCTGTGAACCGGACTGGGAGACTCAGAGGAAAGATCGCCTGAGGTCACACAGCAGCCGATGGCAGCACTGAGACCAGAGGCCAGGATGCTGAGCTGACTCCCTTCCTCCTAGCAGCTGTCATCCCTCACAGGGCCCACCAGAGCCCACCAAGGATTCCAAGGAACAAAAAAACACTGCTCTAGCCTCACTGTTCAGGCTCTCCCTGGGCCTGGCTTTCCCCTACCTGTCACTCCCCACCCTGCCCAGCTACTCCATAAAACACTCTGTACTAAGCTGGGCGCAGTGGCACACTCCTGTGATCCCAGTAATCGGGAGGCTGAGGCAGGAGGATCCTTGCAAGTTCAAGACCAGTCTGGGCTACAAAGTGAGCCCAAGGCCAGCCTGAACTGCGTAGTAGGACCCTGTCTCAAAAACATACAAAAAAAAAAAAAACACTTTGTGCTTTGCAAATACCTGGTACTCTTTGAATGCCCAACAATTAAGACTTCATTCCTTTCCCACTAAGCCAAATTCTGAGGAGAAAAGTAGTCCAGGTCAGTGGAGCAATCAAGAATCATGGGTTCTCACAGACCTGAAAGTGAATCCCGGACAGCACCCAGCACATGAACAGATCACCAACCTCCCTGAGCCTCTACTTACCCCTCTGCTAAGTGGGCCACCCATCCCTGCTTTGCAGCTGATTTCAAGGATTAAGTGAGACAAGTAACAAGGGATCTAATATACAGCAAGTGCCCAAGAAACTCCAGCTGTTACCCCTCCCTCAAGGAGACAGAGACAGGAATGAAATTAGAAAACCTCTAGTGATGAGGTTCCCTCTACCCTAGGTCCCACATGTCCCTATGAAGGACAGCAGCTCTAGGAGGAAGGGCGCCTCAGCCGAGTATCCTGGCCTCTGGTCTCAGGTCTGCTACCACCTGCTGTGTGACCTCAGGGGATCTTTGCTGTGAGTCTCACGATCCCATCCATGAGCTAGATCAGTCATGTCAGCCTGGGCCTCCCCATGAGGCACCAGCCCTTTGCTACCCTGCCATGTGGGCTCTTCTGCCCTCCAGGGGCAGGAATCCTACCCACCCTGGCAGCATGGGGACGGATACCCTTCCATTCAAAACTTTCCAGGAATCTGAATGGAGACTAGGTGTTCCCCAGTCCTCTCCCAGAATCCAGACAGGTGGGTGGACACTGAATGGAAATCTGGGGATAACCCAGGTGCTACCCCTCAAAAGGGACCTGGGACCACCCCTCACCTCTCTATAGGTAAAATGATCCTGGAGACAAATACTGGCATTCCCATTTTGTAGATAGGGAAACTGAGGCACAGAGCTGAGAAGTACCAAGTCTATCTGACTCCTAGGGCCAGCTCTTCACAGTGCCCAGGCTGCCTTCACTCAAGGTCTATGTCCACACCCACCTGCCCGGCAATGCCCACAGAGGACAGTAGGTTTGCTTCCTGGAAGCATGGCTCCATGTCTGATGTCTGGACACACGTGTGCACACCCTGACCTTGTACACTCACCCAGGCCTCCCAGATACTGCCCTCACCACACATGGCCACGCTCAGCCCCTACTCCTAGTCATCGTAGCTTATCAGATCCCATGTCTCCCCTGCACCTGCCTCCTCTGGGGACAGGCCACAGCCCCCCAGAGCAAAGCTCTTAGTCTAGGCACCTCTCATCCCCATGGCAACTGCCCACTTCAGCCCCCTTCACCTTCACCTTCCTCAACTACCCCAAGTTTCCCTGCTACTAAGGGTCTCCCCTTGGCCCTCAGCCCCCAGAGCTGGAGTGCCAGTGGCCTCCTGCAGGGTGTCCTGGCCGTCAGAAGCTTCCTCTTGCCTGCTGCCCTTGTTGAAGGAAGCCTCACAGAGTGAGGCACCAGAGCAGCCGGAGTGGCTCCTGGATTGTGTCGCCCCACAGCTCACACACACCCATCTCTAGACAAAGTCCTTGGGAAACTGACTTCCGAATAGCGAGTCCCTCCCACGCCCCACTGTGGGATCCAAGGCACCTTACTTCTCGCTGTCCCTGAGAGACCTTGCAGCTCCTCACAGGACACCCTCCCACTCCTCGAACCTGTCAACATTCTTTTTTTTTTCTTTTTTTTCTTTTTTTATTACTTGGAATCAAACTCAAGACCTTGCACTTTCCAGGCAGGTGCTGCACCACTGAGCTACATTCCTGGCCCCAAAATTCTCATTGTTCTTTGAAAGCCTCAAACAGAATCACCTCTTGGGTACTGCCAACCATCCCCAATTCCACTCCCTCACAGCCCTTCACTTTGGCTTGCATGGTGCCCCCCGTAGGGACTTGACAGGTACCCTGAGATCACAGCTGCACCCTATCTGAGAGGCCGCTGTGCTCTGGTTCTCCCAAGTTGCCTATAAGTGCCTCTGGTCACCTCCTCCGAGGGCCCGCACCTGCTGCTGGGCGGCCTGGAGTGAGGTGGGGGTGCGACACGAACCTGGACTCACCCATCCTTTGGTCGGCTTGGGCTCAGAGCAGAGGAAGTGATGGGGTTTGGGGCTCAGACTGACAGCCTTCTTTGCTATCTTTGCTGTTTCCCCTCCCTCTCACTAACACGTTCATTTCCAGTTTGCCTCTCCCCTTTCTCTGAGGCAGAGTGGAAACACTGATGCACACTGCAGTGGACAAATTGAAACCGGAGAGACAGACCCTGGTGAGCGTGCAGAGTGCGAGTGTGTGTGTGTGTGTGTGTGTGTGTGTGTGTGCTGTCCTGTCGGAGAATGTCTGTGTGGCCCATGTGGGGGCTGCCATGTGTCTGCAGGAGTTTGGGGATTGTGTGCCGCGCGCACGCGCGTGCTCACTTGTGCATGTGCACGCGCCTGTCATCGTTGGAGCATTTGCGGTGGTGTGGGTTTCAGTAAGGATGCTCATGTGTCTAATGAATGTTTGATTTAGTGTGTGATTGTGTGTGACTCTCAGCAGGAGGGAGTGTAGCTGTGCGTGACTCTGTGTATCTGTGGTTTGTCCTCATTATCTTTTGGGGTTGACTGTGTGCCCAAGGGTCTGTGGGTGTTCACTAGTCCAGCAGGAAGCCAACAAGGGCATCTATGCCCTGATAAAGACTGCCAGCTCTCCTGTCTCCCCTAACTCCTACCCTCAAGGTCAGTCCCTTATTTCAGTCCCCCGGGAGAGACCCCAGCTGCTTCATCCTCCAGCATTGCTGCCCCACTGCCCTCGGGCCTCCAAGGCCCACTGCCACTCTGTGAGGCTTCCTTCAACAAGGGCAGCAGGCAAGAGGAAGCTTCTGACGGCCAGGACACCCTGCAGGAGGCCAATGGCACTCCAGCGTTGGAACTAGCACGTTCTCTCCCATATCGGTGTCTCGTGCCGAGACAAGCACATGCACATACACATACATACATACACACACACCACTCAGAGGGGTCTGCTCTTCCCCACTGGCAATTCCTGGCCCCCCAACCCCACCCCCGGCTATCTGGGGACCTCCTGTGGCCAGCGTGTCTCTAGCCCCAAGGCAGACACACTGGGCAGCTGTTCTGGGGGTCCTGGGACCCCAGTCCCCCTTCCGAGCCTCCACAAGTCTCAGTCTGGAGCTGGGGGAGGTGTAGAGCCTCTGGCAGGGACACTCCTCAGACCCCCGGTCTCCAGTTTGGGGTGGAGGGCTGCCAGGACACCTAGATTAGGAGCGACTTGGGGCAGAGGTAGAAAACCAAGTAATTGGGAGATCATGGCAAATGAGAAAGGCTGAAGAAAGCAGGGTGGTGGTGGTGGTGATGGGGCGAGGGCACGCTAGGGCCCCCTCACTTCCCCGTCTCCCCCGCCACCCCGCGAGGAAGATCTGCTATTCCCATTTTACAGGTGGGGAGCAAGACCCAGGGCGAGTGACTCGCCCAGAGCCACACTGGCGGGATTCCACCGGCACAGTCCGAGGCCCGAGCCCTCGGGAGTGGGGGGCTGCAGCTGGGTTTCTGCCCGGGGGGAGGGCGGGAAACACGGCGCAGGGATGGGCTCCCCCGGCCTGAGCCGCCAGCATCCGGGTCCGAGGCGCGGGCAGTGCTGTCCATCAGTCTGTCAGTCTGTCGCCCCGCCCGACCCGTCCCGGGGTGTCGTCTCAGGGGCAGCCTGCGGGTCCCGCCCGCAGAGCCCCCCACTGGAGCCCCTTACCTGCAGGACAGCCTCGAGGGTGGCCCGGGCGCGGGCGCGGGCGGCGGGCGGCGTCGTGTCCGCACCACCGGGGTCCGCGTCGCTCTGCAGCCGCCGGCCGAGGCGAAGGGCTGCGGGGCGGGGCGGGCCGGCGGGCGGGGGAGGGCGCGGCGCGCGGGGCGGGGCCTCACCGCGTCTTTCCAGGGCCGCCGCCAAGGCCCCCGCCCCGCCGGCCTCAGACACCGCCTCCCCCGACGCCACTCCGGGACCCCCGCGGCCCGGCGGCGTCCCCACCCTCCTGCCCCACGCCTGCGTTTGGGCACAGGGTGTCCCGGGACCCCTGCCCTTGAGGGCTGCCTGTTTAGGGGGAGACAGGCGCCTCTGAAAAGGGGGCATGATGTGGCCCCACAGAGGACTTCCCCCAGACGGTGACTAGGCTGAGCCAGGAGGACAGCAGGGAAGGGTCAGCAGGGGTAGGCAGGAGGGGTGGTCACTCCACTAGGGAGCTGAGAGCTCATGTGGTCGCAGAGGCAGACAGGGGCCATGCTTAAGCTAATGAGACTTCACCTGCAGGGAAGTGGGGAGCCACAAAAGACTCTAGAGGGGTCAGATTTGTGCTTTGAAAGAGCACGCTGGTTGCTGTGTGGAGGAGATGGAAATGAGGGGGCAACTGGAATGAGTAGTCCTGGCATGCCCCCCTGAGGTAGAAGGTAGGGGTGGAGCTGAGGAGGTGAATAGGCAGGATTTGGATGTTGGGGTGAAGGGCCTTCAAGAGAAGAATCAAAGAGAGTAGCTCTCTTTCTGGTTAGGCCTTGGGGAGGAGGGGTCCAGGAGAAAGGGCGATGGGGTATAGAGGGCTATGCTGATATATCCAGAAGTGGGGAGTTCTGGGCAGGAGATTCGAAGGCTTTGGTGCACAGCTGGCAGCAGATGCAGGCGGGTAAAAAGTGGGCCCAGGAAAGCAGCGCTGGGCACAAGTCAGCACACATCCACAGCTAAGGGAGTCCGAAAAGCAGGCTGAGAAGGCGTGGCTGGGACAGTGCAGGAAACCAGGAAACCAGGGTCTCAGAGAGCCAAAGCAGTGTTTTTGTAGAAGGCCAGGGAGGCCCACAGGGTCACGTGTCACTCAAGAGTGTCCTTTGGGACCAGCAGTGAAGAACTAGTGGTTCGGGTGGGGGACAGGGACAGTAGCTAGCTGCAGAGGCTACAGGAGCACCACAGGGGAGGAGGCTGAGGCGGCAAGTGCAGTGGAGAATTCAGGTGAACTAGTCTAGGTGGGGTAAGGTGAGAAGGAGGTGTGCTCCAAGTGGGTAGGAGCAGAGCTCTCCACAGGCCAGCCAAGGAGAGGGAAAGCCCAAGCTGTCTCTGGTCAGGGCCCCTCGCCCCTTCCTTCTCCTGCTGCCTGCCCTCCAAGGGCCTCCCGCTTTGCTGTCCCCTTGCCAAGGTATACACCAGCTCCACCACTCCTCAGTGGGGCCTCTCGCCTTCGTCCACCCAAGCCTGGGCCTATTCCATCCCATGCCTTAGACTGGGGGTTGCCGGGTCTGCTGTAGTGTCCTGTGGGGACAGGCCCAGAGGACCATTGTGAAGCTGGGCAGGGGCACTGGCTGAGGGCGGGGACAGGCCCTGACAGGCAGAGTAGCTAAGAGGACCCTGGCAGGGACTGGATAACTGGGTCCTCTCCCAAGGCTGAAGTAGATACCAGGCCCTGGATGGGGCTCGGATGGGGCTCAGGTGGGGCTGAGCGTTCGGGGAGGGCACAGGAGCTAAGCAGAGAGGGACTAAGGACAACAGTAAGGACTCTGGATTTGGATGCTTGGGTTCAAATCCAAACGCCACCCCTTGCCAGCCCCTTATCCTTGAGCAAACTGCTAGACCTCTGGCGCCTCAGTTTCCTCATCCGAAAGCCTCTCCAGGTGGCTGTGAGAATTGTGTTTGTTAATCCACACACAGCACTCAGCTCTGGGAGGGAGGGGAGGGCTCGTGGAGGGGCCCTTGTGAAGCAGGCAGACAAGTGAGGGGCACAGCATGTGGGGAAGGGGCTCCTGCAGGCTTCATGCGTGCAGCCTCACTCGCATTCAGACTCAGCTGGTCCCTCCTCCTTGCTTCCTCTACTTCTCCTAAGGTGTCCCAGGCCCAGTGCTAAGTGACATATCCCTGTCCCGGCTTCCCACTGTTTCCTCCCCTGCCTGTGGCCCTGCAAGGAAACGAGGCGCCCAGCTCCTTCTTTCAACCAGCTCTGGGACACCAAGCCTCTCTCCTGCTGCCACCAAATCCTATGGCCCCCAGTACTCACTGGTTGTGAGGGGCACCCCTGCCCCCCGGTGAGCCTCAGGAGCTAAGCAGGCTCAGTAGAGGCTGAGACAGCTTCGCGGTGACATTGAGGCCTTGTCTCCTGGTGTCTAGTAGCTATTTGCTACATGAGCTTCAAGGAAGGAAATGAATGTCATTGAGCCAGAGACTGGGAAATGTCCCACCAAGGCTCACCCCTGGGTGAGGCCAGGCCAGACTCCCAGCCTGACTGCCCACCCCACCACCAGCAGCTTTCACCTTTGGTCTGCCCCTGGTGGGCTCTGGATGTCAATGGGTCACCTCTGCCTATGTCATCTGTTAGGCAAGTTGCTGCCCCTCTCTGGGTTTTAGTTCACTCAGCCATGAGTGTCATTCAGTGTCCTCACTGAAGTCCGCCAGTGAAGATTCAAGGGCTGTTCTAGGCCTGAGCAGGGGGATTAAACAGGCAGGTGGTTGAACTGAACCAAACAAGGTGATTTCTTAGCGCAGACCCTAGAAGGACCAATGCTCTCATTGCATAGTGGTCCAGGAAGTAAGCCAAGGAGGCAAGCAGACCTGGGTTTGCAGCCCCGTGCCGCCTTTCTGTGACTGTGGTCAAGTGACCTCACTTCTCCAGACTTCACACTCCTCTTCTATAAAGGCGGATAATAGCAGTGACAATCCCTGATGACAGCAGCTAACACTCACTGGGCTCTTAACCCATGCCAGGCACTAGTTGGGCACTCTGCCTAGATTAATTCATTTAATCTTTCAGATTGGTATAATTTAGTGGTATTTAGCTATAATCACAGCTACTCAGGAGGCAGAGGCAGGAGGATCACAAGTTTGAGCTCAGCCTGGGCAACACAGCAAGACCCTGTCTCAAACTAAAAAGAGCTGGAGATGTAGTTCAGCAGAAGGGCACTTGCCTAGCATGTACAAGGCCCTGAATCCCATTGCCAGCACTACAAAAAAAAGAAAAATAGGGCCAGGGATATGGCTCAGCAGCACAGTGGCACAGCAGCTGCCTGGCAAGTGTGAGGTCATAAGTTCGATTCCCAGTACCAAAAATAAATAAACAAATAAAACAAAATTTTAAAAAATAAATAAATAAAAGTAAAAAAGACCTGCCTCCTTAACACAGTAGGCAGTACATCAGTCTCATAAAAATAGACTGGTATTGCCAGGAGTGGTGGCGCACTCCTGTAATCCCAGCACTCGGGAGGCGAGACAAGAGGATCCTTGTGAGTTTGAGACCAGCCTGGGCTACAAAGTGAGCCCAAGGCCAGCCTGAACTGCATGACAAGACTGTCTCAAACAGACAAAAAAAAAAAAATTGGTATTATTACTGTTCCCACTTCGTAGATGGAAAAACTGAGGCACAGAGAGGTTAACTGACTCACTGATAGTCACATAGCTGGGAAGTAAATGATCTGGAATTTAATTCTAGCCAGGCTGTCTTCTCAAGTCTCCCTCCTTGGCACTGTCCTCTTAGAATAGACAGTGAATTGTTCACCATGTGAGGATACATGGGGAAGAGGACTACCTGTAAACCAGGAAGAAAGTCTTCACCAGGTACTCAATCATGTTGGCACTCTGTTCCAAGCTCAATAACTGTAAGAAATAAGTGTTTAAAAAAAAGCACTCAGGAGACTGAGGCAGGATGAACACCACAAATTCAAGACCAGCCTGGGCTACAATGTGAGTTCAAGGCCAGCCTGCACTACAAAGTGAGACCCTGTCTCAAAAAAACAAAAACAAAACAAAACAAACAGACAAAAATGTTCGAGTCAGAGTACCAAAAAGTTAATAATAAAAGGCCTAATATATGCTTAACATAGTAATAGCTCTATAATAATCAAACGATAATCATTAATAATAACACTTGTTTTTACATTATTCTTCCATTCCTTCTAAATTTCTGTCTTGCTCTACAGATAAGAAAAGCTTCAGAACCAGGCCTGGTGGCTCATGCCTGTAATCCCAGCACTCAGGAGGCTGAGATGGGAGGATCGTCGTGAGTTCGAGACCAGCCTAGGCTACAAAGTGAGCGCAAGGCCAGCCTGAATGGCATAGCAAGACCCTGTCTCAAAAACACAAGGGCCAGAGATTTAGCTCAGTGGCTTACGCGCCTGTCTGGCAAGCGCGAGGTCATGAGTTTGATCCCCGGTGCCGCGAAAAGAAAAGAAAAGAAAAAAGCTTCAGGATTCTGCCACCCAGTTGGATTGTGGGGAGGAGCTGGCCGAGGACCTCTCTGGGTCATCCTTCTGTCTGTCTGGCAAGCTGAGGGGAAGGAGGGTTGCACAGATGTGTGGCTGGGGGCACACAAAAAGTCTGGGGAGGGGGCGTGGCGCTAGTAAATTCCTGCTCCGTCAGGCCCAGCCCCAGACACCTCACACCTGTCAGAGACTGGACACTGATTCTGCGCTTCCTGAAAGTTCTTTCCTCTGTTTCACCCTCCTTCCTGCTTGGCAGCTGCTGGCAGCCTCTCCTTCAGAGCTAGAGAAATGAACCCCCACCATTCTTCCCTCTTCCACCCCAGGGGGTCTCTGCTCCATCTTCAAAAATCCCAGTAATGCAGTGGAAATTAAACTTACCTTAACTATTCTAATCTTACAACAATTTTGCTTCAATCAACATCTAAATGTGACCACATGTGCCGAGACCACCCAGTGGCCTGCTTGGTGGGGTGGGGTGAGGTGGGCTCTTGGGGGGATGGAAGGCAGAGGGCTGCTCTTGGGCATAGCCTGGCTCCACAGCCAGGAGTCCCCCGGGGGACAGGGCTGCTGGCCATCAGGCCCTTCCTGCCTTTTCCTGCCTGCCCACACCGAGCGTCCTTTCCCTAGGGCAGTCCCCCTAGACTAGTGGTGACAAACCTATGGGCCACATGCTGCAGCAGGCTGTTTGCTGTCGCTCTAAAAGATTTACTGTTACTACCCTATACTGTCCCAACAACTGGGGAGTTGTTCCAGGGGCTGGTGATGGTGCTCACCAGGCACAAGGAGGCCACAGCTGCTTTTACTGGAGTTGCACAGGACTCCCCGTTCACAGGGGCTTGGCTTAATGCTTTTTTTTTTTTTTTTTTGAGATGGGGTCTTGCCATGCAGTTCAGGAGACTGGTCTTGAACTCACTATGTAGCCCAGGTTGGCCTGGAACTCACATTGATCCTCCTGCCTTAGCCTCCCGATGCTGGGATTATAGGTATGTGCCACCATGCCCCTCAACTTGATGCTTTTCTGGGCCATAACAATTTCTGAACAAGGGGCTCTGTATTTAACTTTGCACTGAGCCACATAAATTATGTACCTAGTCTGGCTGACATGGTGGCCTATACCTGTAAACTCAGCAACTTGGGAGGATGAGGCAGGAAAATCTTTAAGTTCAAGTCCAGCCAACAATTTAGTGACACCCTGTCATAAAATAAAATTTTAAAAGGGAGGGTATAGCTCAGTAGTAGAGCACCTGCCTAGCATATATGAACCCCTAAGTTTGATGCCCAGTACTGCCTAAAAAAAAAATGTTGGGCATGATGGTACATACCTGTAATCTCAGTTACTTGGGAGGCTGAGGCAGGAGGATAATAAATTCACTCAGTGAGCCTTTGTCTCAAATGGGCAGGTGAGAGAGCACTTGGCTAGCATGTGCAAGGTCCTGGGTTCAATCCCTAGATCCGCTATTTAAAAAAAAAACACAAAAAAACAACAACAACAAAAAAAAACTACCCTAATTGATAGGAAAGAAGGAAAGCAGCAGCTGGTCTTGGTGGAGGACTCCCTGCTCAGCCACTTATCTCAATGGGCCTCCCCACCCTTTACTAACCTTTAGTAAACACCCAGTCAGGAATCATTTACTGAACGCCTCTGTGCTTAAAAGTTGTGCTAGACGCTTGGATATAGTGATGAACTGCATTGGCAAGCAGAAACACCAAAATGACTCCAAGGATTTGGAGGCAGATTTACTTTATGTCGACAGGCACTAGTCAGAATCATTCACAAAATGTCAGGCCCTGATCTTTGGTAGTTTGGAGCTTATATGGGATAAGCAAGCAGGAAGTACAGAAGCAGAGTATTGGTGGTTATTGGTTGGTTCTTACAATACGCATTACAGTGACCAGCTGTTTCTAGGAGACAGAAGAAACAGGAACTTGTAACAGAAACTGTTACCTAGGCAACTAACAGATTGGTGGAGGGGGTGCATTTTCTGCTACAGAACAACACAGACATCCCCTAGTCTCACAAAATTAACCTTCATACACTCAGATACTCACCTATCTACCTAGTAGGTTTTTGGGTATTTTTGTTTGGTTTTTAGAGACAAAGTCTCACTGTGTAGCCCAGGCTGGTCTTGAATTTGCAGTGATCCTCCCACCTCAGCCTCCTGAATGCTGGGATTACAATCATGTGCCACCACACCCAGCTCATATAGAGGTATGTATGTATATTTTTATTTTTATTTTTTTGAGACAGGGTCTCTCTATATAGTTTAGGCTGGCCTTGAACTAACTATGTAACCCAGGCTGGCCTCAAACTCGTAGTGATTCTCCTGCCTCAGCCTCCCAAGTGCTGGGATTACAGGCGTGCATCACTATGCCTGGTTTCATATAAAGGTTTTACAAAACAGTTTCTCCAGTTATAGTCATGTTAATCATAATTGCCAATTAGGGAATATTTAGTGCATGCCAGAAAATTTATATACATATATATATTCTGTTTCATCCTCAAAACAGCCAACAAAGTAGACTCTGTTAGACCCATTTTCCATACAAAAGCCAGGCTCAGCTCTGAAACGACTTGTCAGTATCACATAGCTAGTGAGTAGCAGCACCAAGACTTGCATTTGTTGGTCATTTTCAACTCCTTCTTCTGCTCTTCACCATATCTGGCGTTCAGTTGCTTCTCCATAGGCAGATTTTAGGGCTGGTGGCCAGGTCATCTCCATATCCCCAGCCCCTAGCGCGGTCCCAGATTTTGGTTAAATGAAACAATTCATGCACACACACGCACACATATATGGCACTGGGTAATATCTGGATATGTAAATCCTGATTATCTGGGTTTAAATCCTGACTCTACCATGTACCAGCTGTGCCCCTCACTTTCCTCATTTGCAAAATGGGAACAGTGATAGGGTTGTGATTTATTTTCAGTGAGAAATATGTGTAAAGTGTTTACCCCAGCCCTGGCATCCAGCCACTCTGCAATGAATACTTGTGGCCACAGACACATGCCTAAGTATACCAGCTTCCCACCCCTCCTCTAGCCTAGCTCAGTGGAGATGCCCTCCCAGCTGACAGTGCAGGTCTCAGCGCCAGCAGCAAAGAGCAGCTGTTCCGCTGCATCCCCTGAGCTACACTTAAGCCAGCCCACCTGAGTGGTGGAAAAGGCGTGCTGGGCCTCACCAGTTCTGGGTTCCATCAGGGAAGGCTTCCTGGAGGAGGCCTCCAGCCAAAAAGGGTAAGGGAACCAGGTTGAAGCAAAAGGGTGCTCCCCCAAGCCTTGGCTCCCTCCAAAGCTACACCCTTCCTCCACCCCTTTCTCACAGTAGAAACTTTCCTTCTCTTCCTGCCAGAGTGAAAATTGCCCCCAGGAATGTGCTTTGTCCCACTGCTCCTCTAGCAGTGGCCAGCAGCTGTCCTGGGGTCAGGCCTGGCCCTACATCAAAGGTTTAGTATCATAACAGCACGTCTCCTTGCCTGCCACCACCCTTCCCTCCAAACCTCTCCTCCCGCCAGCCTGCTGGCTTCCAGGGAACAGCACATGGTAGCACTTAAGCTCCGGGAGGACGGGAGGATGCTTTTCCTGTACCCCACCTCCCACCAGCCACAATGAACTACTTGTTAGGAGACTATTTTAATTTCACTTAATGTGATTTCAGCTCCTGGGGCCTCTCTGCCACCCGCTACTTGGGCCTGGATGCCCAGTACAAACGTAGAGGAGGCCAACCTCCCAGGAGGAGGAGTAACTTGACTGTGGAAATGTCACTAGTGTTGGAAGGCTGGGGCAGAAAGGGGACTGCTGCATCAGGGAGGTGGGTGGGTACTCTGGACTCCCCACTCAGGAAGTTCAGAATTGGTAAGGGGCAAGCTTGGAGCCAGCATGAGAGTCTGGAGAGTGTGCAGATCAGACATCCGGGTCAGCCCAGCCCTGAGTTCACCAGGCAGGGGCTTAGCCATGCGAGCTTTGCTTTCAGGTTTCATGCAGGTGACTGGAGAAGGTGGCCAGCTCCTTGCTCTGGCTAGCTGCTGAGGTTTGCTCCATCAGGTGCATTTTCTAGCAAATTCTAAAAGCCATGAGTTCCATGGTGACTTTGTGGGACAGTAGGGTGATGATGTGGAGACCCCTACTGGCCGAAGGCTGCAGAGCGCAGCCTTTCCTGTTGAGCTGCCCAGCGGGGCTCAGGCTCCAAGGCACCAGTATGGACTCCTCCAGCCCCATAGCTCTGACTCCTGGAAAACCATCCTCACTGGTTGGCCTCTCACACATTAGCGCCATAAACCTGCTCCATCTTTTGGGGGAGGGGGTGTGTTAGTTACTTTTCTGAGACAAAATACCTGACACCCAAAGTTAAAGGAGGAAAGGTTTGTAGAGGTTTCAGTCCATAATCAGCTGGCTCCAAGGCAAAGCAGCATGGCACAGGGGCATCGTAGAGGCAGGCGGAAGGCAGCAAAGCAGCAAAGCACCAGTGGGAAGTAAAGTAGCAAGTGACAGCAGCAGTCCTCTTTCTGTCCCTCATATTCCACTCCTACCTAGGCAGGGGCACCCTGAATCCCCACATCGCACACCCAAGATCCAGCCACCTCCGAAAAGCCACCTGTGGTACATGAGGCTTTGAGGAGACACCTAGATACAACGCGTAACAGAGGAGTTGCAGGTATACCACGGAGAATGGGGAATGGGTGTATCAGCCTCAGTCTTAGTGAAATCAAGGGATAATCGACAAATTATCAACCACAGGGGCAAGCATGAGGGCAGGAAGTGAGGTGGCTGGGGTTGTACACTTGCTGCATTTGGAAAGATGACAAGGTGATGTTCCCAACAGCTCTGCAGTCCCCAGCCCTTTTCCTTCCCTCTGCCCTCAGGTGTACGTCACACAATTGTGGGGCTGAGTGGGAAAAGCCATAATGGGGCCTTGTTTCCACAGTTCACCAACCATGTAATGTTGCCAAGTTTAACCAGGGAAAGGAAATATCCGAAACCTCACACCATACAAATGGCTGCTAGAACATAGTCTGTGGCACAGGAGGAAAGGAACAGTAAACCCGCCCCAGGCCCACAAGAAGGGAAAGGGTGGTGTGGCGGACTGTTTTGGCAGCGTCCAGACACTGCACAAACCTTTCTCCATCTGGACCCCAACATTCATTTCCTCAATTTGTTTCATTCATTCCATTCAACTTTAGTATGGACCCAGCCCTATGGTTACTACTAAGGATCCAGTTAACCAAAATAGGGGGCTTCCCATAGGGCCCCAAATTGTATCTGGGAGGGAGAGGTAAAGAGGCTCAGAAAAAACGTATTCTAGAGGATAAGCTTCCCTATATTTGGAGACACAAAAGTGACCATCCAGGGCCGGGGATATAGCTCAGTGGTGCAGCACCTGCTGGGCGAGTGTGAGATCCTGAGTTCAACTCCCACCCACTTCCCCCCAAAAAGTGACCATCCTTCCTTTGCCTAACCCAACTGGAGCCAAGCCCATTGCAAACTGCCCTCTTACCAGGTCTCGAAACACTGGTCTTGCACACTTCAAGTACAATAAACCTACAGTGGGCTCCCCTCAACCTAAAAGGCCCTTGGCTGTCCCTAAGAGCAGTGCTACAAATGTGGCCTGACACAACTTCTGCTTCCTCCTTTTAAAAGCTGTCCCAACTTGGGCACAGTGCATGACTGTAACCCAGGCACTCCGGAGGTCTGAGGAAGGAAGACTGCGAGTTAAGAGTCAGGCTGGGCTACACACCAAGACTTTGTCTCAAAAGTAAACTTAAATAAAATGCTTCTGCAAGCTCTGCAAGGTATGGAGAGGGAGTTGCAGACCTATTTCCATTCTCTCCTGAAGTGCTAACCAGGCTTCAAAGGTGCATCATCATGAGCTTGGACTTTTTAAAGTTTGGCGCAACTCTGAACCATGGCATCTTAACAGTTCTCTGACCTTGGGCAACTCTGTGGCCTCCCCTCTGGAAAGGAAATTATTGCCAACTAGATAACACAGTGTTCAGCAGTGTCTGACTGGTGATAAGTGCTCAGTTAGCAGTACTTGAGTGCCATGGTTTACACTTTCTAGTCAAACCTTTCATGGCTGAGCAGAAGGAAAAGAAGACGTTATTGGGATTTCACTCAAGAATGTGTCTTTATTGAAGAATTTGTAAGAAAAAAGATGAACCCTCTGTAAAAAGAGGAGATATTGCCTCCAAACAGCAAGGAGGAATGAGACCTGGGTGGCTTCCCAGAAACTGGTGTTTCCGGCATGACTGGCTCCCGTGTCCTGCCAAACTCTACAGAATATCACACGACAGCTAGTAATTCCTATCCACCCTCTCCCAGCCCTCCAACCCAAGCCCCCAGATTCCCTACAGTCATTTGCCAAGAGCTTTATGAAGGTTCAGGAGTATATGTGCCAGACTTACCACTTTTTTTTTTTTCAGTACAGAGGATTGAAACCAGGGCTTTGCAGAGTTACATCCACAGCCCTTTTTATTTATTATTTTTTAGACAAGGTCTCACTAAATTGCTAACCTGCCCAGACTGAGCTCAAACTCATGATCTTCCTGCCTCAGCCTCCCACAGTGCTGGGATTACAGGCATGAGCCACCACACCCAGCTCAGGCTTGTCTCTTAATGGGGTCAAAGTAGGTTTGCTTTGGAAAATTCACACAGGAATGTAAAATGCTTTGAGCTCTTTCTAATCCAACCAACAATGATTACATCCAGCCCATTTTAAGGGAAAGGGAACAAAGAATTCCCATCCTGAATGTGCATACTTCTAGGGAAACTGGACTGTATCAGTCTGCTCTTTATTAGCATGGAAAATGGAAACAAGGTTAGAATATATAACATCTGTGTTAGAGTCACTGAGCTCTAGAGGCAGAGAGGCACTGAGCCTTTCTGACTCCAACAAGTGTCTTGCTGGCTACTCTCCAGTCCGGGATGGTCACTCTTCTCCAGCTGGGAGATTGTCTTCAATCCTCCTGATGAACCTCATCCGGATTTCTGTTACGCCATCTCCTTTCAGGGTGTCCTGCACAAACTTGGCCTCCACTGCCATCTGGACCTAGGGAACAGTAGAGAATGAAAGGGCAGAGGCCTGGCCATTGACTCAGGAACACCTGGGGATGGGGCTGTAATTGATATACATACAGCAGTCAGAAAAAAGGGCTGTTTCTCAAAGGAGAGGACTGCCAGCTCTAATGTTCCACTGCAGAAAACAGTACCCTCAACCCACAAGGAGAAACTCAAGAATGAGACTGTCACCAAGGAAGCATCTTGGAACGGATGTCCCTAAGGTTATAGGGCTTGACAGTACCATTTCTCAGCCTAGCAGGGATGATCAGCTCCACGCAGAGATGCCTAACTTGAATCTTATCTCAGTGGCATGGCCACCTCAGGGAACAAAGGGCAGGGATGAGCTGAAGCCCTCTTTTTCTCCCTCTTGTTCAAACATTTATTAAGCCCCTACTATATTTTAGGTGTCGCAGAAGAGCCACACTCACCATCTCCAAGGCTCCCCGCAACACCCCACACAAGAGATTGGAATAAATAAGGGATGAGTGGTTATCAGGAAGTTCCACAAAGTCCACCAAGGGGTTATTTTCCAAAATGAGGGAGAATTCGTCACCAGCTGGGCTCCAATTAGTGATGCTTGGAGTGATGCCCAAGTACATCTTGAACGCCACCTGTCAGGGGACACACAATAGCACTACAGGGAAGGACAGCAGGAACTGTACAGGGGTGGGGGAGGAAGACACAAGTGGCTAAGGAAAAAAACAGTGGCCTCTGAAAGACGATGAAGTTCTAGATACTCAGGCACAACAGAGGCGGCATCTGTGCATGATTTCCCATTGTCCTTCAGGAGTTCATCAACTAAGCACCAACTCCTTCTCTGCCTGTGCCTCTCAGTGGAGTGGAGCACCAAGCTTCCAACAGGGTCAGTTACCCTGAGCCAGCATCTGAGCAGAGAGGCCCGAACATCCCCAGCCCATGGGTGCCGCCTGAACCCACCTTTAAGAAAGTGAACAGGTCACCTGGACAGAATCACTCTCAAGACCCCCTTCCCCATACACCTCCTTGCTCTAAACTCTCACGAAGCTCGCTCCACTGTCAACTCTCTTCAGGAAATGGGCAGAGCCAGCATGCTTGCAACTGAAAGAACCATCCTTGAGGTAACTACAGGTAATATTTATTAATACTATAATAATATAATGCTAATATTAGCAGTAAGCATTTACGATATGCACAACACTATGCTAAGTGCATTCATTTTACCTAGTAATTAAAGAAGCTCAAGGTTGCCAGGCACGGTGGTACCTATAATCCCAGCATTCTGGGAGGCTGAAGCAGAGGAATCTCAAGTCCAAGCCCAGACTGGGCAACTCAGGCAGACCCTATCTCCAAATAAAAAGTAAAAAGGGCTAGAAGGGTAGCTCAGCACTAGATTCTGGGTTTAATTCCACTATGCCAAAAGAAGAAAAAGTACAAGTGAGCTACCTAAGAATCCAGTATGATAAATACCAAAGCCAAAATTTGAAGTCAGGTATGTTTATAGTCTATGTCTTTGTCATTGTTGTTGTTCTGCAGTGCTAAGGACTGAACCCAGGGTCTCACATGTAGTAGGTAAGAGTTCTATTACTGAGGTTCACTTCCATTTATGTTTTTTTTGTGTGTGTGTGGTACTAGGTATCAAAGCCAGGGAAACTCTGCCACTGAGCTGTATTCTCAGCCCCCAGACCTTTTTAAATTTTTTATTTAAGGCAAAGTTTCCTTAAATTTCCCAGGCAGGACTCAAACCTGCAATCCTTCTGCTTCAGTGTCAGTGCTGGGATTACAGACACGTACCACTTGTGCCCAGCTCCATTTGCATTCTTTTCTGTTTTGTCTTTGGTTTGCTTTGTATTGACTTTTTTTTTTTTTTGGAGTGAGCAAGTTATGTAACCCACACTGTCACAGAAATCTTCAGTCTCCTGAATGTTAGAATGACAGATGTGCATCACCATGCTCAGCCTCCATCTGTACCGTAATCCTCATGTTACTCTGCTATACCTTCACAGTGGAGGAGATCTCGTCTTTAATTTCAGTGGGGCTTTAATCCACAGGGATGATCCCAATCACTCTTTCCTTCTTCATAATCTGTTACTCCCAAACCACCAGGAAAGTTTCTTGGACCCAAACACCTGCCTAATCAGTCTTTCGGGAAATTAGGAGCCTAAGGGAGACACTGATATAGTAAGCAATGCTTCCTAGTGGCAATCTTTCAGCATGGCCAGCTGGCTCAGGATAATGACCTTGGCGATGACATCTGCAGTTTCCCGAAAGTCATGGCATCTGCCGACATTTGACCTTGCCAAGAAATCCTCAATCAGTCGAACTCCTATGTTATAGCCCCTAGAAGGAAAAAAGCAGAACATCATGAGCTCTAAATGTCTCATGTTTGAACACAAGGCTATTATTACTAAGGGGAAATGGGAATAACCTCAAAACATCCCAGTAAATGAGCTCAGTGGAAACTGTACCCCTTCGGAAAGACACTGCTCAGGGCTGTAAAATACAACGAGACTCGGTGTGCCAGGGAGCCCGTCCTCTCCTCACTCCTGCAAAGGTGCTCACTCACATTTTGTCCAGCTGTTTATTCACATCTTCATCATTTTCATAGTCTTTGCATAGCTGCGTGACAAGAGCCCCATAGGTCAGGGTGAAGAGTTCAGAGCTCTAAAAGAGATTCAAAAGGTAATCAGGGCCAAGTAACACAAAAGAGAAAATGTGACGATTAGGACTGGCCTTGCTGCAACTTTTTTTTTTTTTTTTTTTTTTTTGAGACATGGTCCCCCTGTGTAATGCAGGCTGGCCTCAAACTCCCAATGATCCTCCTGCCTCAGCCTCCTGAGTGCTGGGATTACAGGTGTGTGCCACGACAGCCGGCAGTTTTTTATTTTGTGTACACAGAGTTAGCATGGTCTCTTTCACACAGTGGATGTCCTGGATAATCCATCGAAGGAAGATCACTTAGCCCAACTTGATGAAGCTGATAACCCTCTTGTAGTGAGGGAAACACTGGTGGTACATGCTCAGACCGTATTTCTGGATCAGACAGTGTTGGTTTGAGCAGATGCAGCAAGAGCAAGAGCCCTGGCAGAATTTCCATGGGACGCTCCAGTAGAGCTGCTAGTGATCCATGCTGCTTCCAGAGGTACAAGGTGGCAAAAGACAAAGTCTACTGTCTTGAAGACAAGCCCTCTCCAAACTCACCGGCACGGGAAAAAACACTGTTCCTCTTGACAGGTAAATTGCTTCCAGTAAAAAGAGTAAGTCTAAAAGCAGTACAATCTTTCTTTTTTAAAGGAATACAATGTTTTGCATACTTGAAACTCAATACTGACCTGGACTGGTTTCTATTAAGACCTCACAGAAATGCTCACATACAGAATCCTATTACTTGCTGGGCATGGTGGCAATGCCTGTAATCCCAGCACTCAGGAGGCTGAAGCAGGAGGACTGCCATGTGTTTGAGGCCAGCCTAGGATACATAGCAAGTTCAAGGCCAGCCTGAACTACATAGTGAGACCCTGTCCCCCATCCAAAAAAAAAGAGAGAAGAAAAAACAAAGAAAGAAAAAAGAAAGGAAGGAATCTTATTACCCACCTACTAAGAAAGAGACATGCGTGAAGGGAAAGGAATGGCAAATACCAAGGCTACAGAATGAAAGAGGCAGGGAAAAGGCATTACCAAAAGTGTTTAAAGTGAGAAACACATGAACAGCACAGTTGGACCAACAGAGCGCTGGAGATGTAGCTCAGTGGTAGAGTGCTTGCCTGGTGTACAAGCTGCCCCTGCCCTAGGTTACTACCACATTAAATTAAGTTAAATTAAATTAAATTAAATTAAGGCCGGGCGTGGTGGTGCAATGGTGTGTAATCCCAATACTCGGAGGCTGAGGCAGGAGGATCACTGTGAGTTTGAGGCCAACTTGGGCTACCTAGTGAGTTTAAGGCCAGCCTGAACTGCATAGTGAGACCTTGTGTCAAAAAAAGAACAACCTGAGTGCTTTTTCCTTATATACTGCACTCTACTTTGCATCAGCTCATTTTTCAATCTCCCAGTAACTCAGTAAAGCAGAAAGGGGAGGAACCATTCTTACTTCTTAGAGAACACTGAGACTAGTATAACTAAATAATTTGCCTAAAGTCAAACAACTAATTTTTTTTTTTTTTTTTTGCGGCACTGGAGATTGAACTCACGACCTTCCGCTTGCCAGGCAGGCGCTTAGACCGCTGAGCTAGATCCCCAGCCCAAACTTTTTTTTTTTTTTTTTGCGGCACCGGGGATTGAACTCACAACCTTGCACTTGCTAGGCAGATGCTTAGGCCACTGAGCTAGATCCCCGGCCCTCAAACAACTAATTATTAAGAAAAGTAATTTGGTAGGACAAATACCAAAAGTTTCCCACCCAATGTTCATCCTATCCACTATTCCCCACGGCTGCAGTATTAATAAGCACCCCCTCCCCCAAAATTATCAGGAAAAAAAAATCCAGCTGCACTAAAGTCAAAGAAAACAATTTCAGGAGCCTCTTTGAACTTAACTAAAACAGTCAAATCAGGGTGTCTCCAAGAGATGATTTACCAAACTCGGCAATTAAAGGGAAGCTATTAAGGAGGGGAATGACTTTTTAGTAAAGTGAAGGGCTTGGCACTAGAATGGCTTACGCATGAATGGATGGAGACAATCCAGCAGTTATCAGTCAGGAGAGTTGGCACCGCTGCATTAAATCAGGAGTGCCTTCCTTCCATTATTAATAAGCCCTGGGGTGGAAATGCCAAGAGCCTCAGCAACCCAGCCATGATGTTAAGTAGCATGCAGATCATGACACTATTAAGCACCTTACACATGCAGCCACCCCCAACTGACAAAAAAAAAAAAATCAGGGTCCTGACCTATCTATCTGTGTTCATAAATCAAGATGCCTGAAATCTCAGTTCTCCATGCCCCCTCTCTCTTATTTTCATGCACTGCTGGGATTGAAACTAAGGCCTTGAGCATGCTAGACAAGTGCTATGCCACTCAGCTACGCTCTCAGACTTTTAATTTTTAAGCAAGGTCTCCCTAAATTGCTCAGGCTGGACTAAAATTCGTGATCCTCCTGCCTCACTTCCTGAGTAGCTGGGATTACAGGTATGAACCACGATGCCCTTCTTCTCCATTCATTCATATTCATATTCTCATTCATCCTTCCCCCCTACCCTCTCCCCCCAGGATCTTACTACATAGTCTAGGCTGATCTCAAACTCATGATCCTGCAGGCTCAGCCTCCCAAGTGGTGTGATTATATGTGTGTACCACCACACCTGGCTCTATATCCTTTCTCAGTTTCCAGGTCTGGTGGCACATGCCCATCATCCCGATTTGAGAGGCTCAGGGGAGTTTGTGGCCAGCCTGAGCTACATACAGAGTTCAAGGTCAGCCTCAACTATAAACTGCAACCCTGTCAACCAAAAAAAAAAATATTTTTTTTCAAGTGTCTGTATTTTCAATTATAAACCAAAGCCTGTTTGGGAAAATAAGTAGCAAATATATAACTTAAAGGACTTCATACTTTTAAAAAAGGAGTGAGGCCATATGGACTACAGTATAGAAAAAAAATTATTCATCCCACAATTACTATTTACCAAGGACTATCTAGTAGGAAGGAGACAGACAATACAGCAAAATAACTAAAATCCATAGTCTTTTCAGATAGTGATAAGTGCTATGGGTAAAAATAAATCATCAAAGGAGGCCAGGCGTGGCAACACACACCTGTAATCCCAGCGCTCAGGAGGCCGAGGCAGGAGGATCGCTGGAAGTTGAAGGCTAGCCTGGGTTACACAGTGAGTATTTATGTTCATAAGATGTGTATGTGGTCATTTTTAAATAGAGTAGTCAGGGAATACCTCACTAAGATGATATTTGTGTGATGACATGAAGTAAGTAAGGGTAAACCATGAAGATATCTGGGTGAAAACATTCTAGAACAGTGATGGTGAACTTTTTAGAGCTTTGAATGATAAGAGCCTGCTGCTGCATGCAGGCCATAGATTCACCACCACTGTTCTAGCATAAGTGTAAGTAAAGATCCTGAGGTGGAAATAAGCTTGACATGTTTGAAAAACACCTGGGAGACCAGTGTCATTAGAGAGAGTAAGCAAGAGAGAAGGAAATGAGAGAAGTAATGGGGGCTGTAGAGCCTCAAGATCAGTGTGTGGCTCTCATGACCCTCAAAACAAACATTTCCATGGGACCAGAAAATCAGTTCATTCAACCAGTCCACTTTTTTTTTTTTTGATACAGGGTCCCCCTATGCAGTTCAAGCTGACCTTGAACTCACCATGGCTGGCCTCAAATTTGTGGTGGTTCTCCTGCCTCAGCCTCCTGAGTGCTAGGATTACAGGCATGCGCCACTCTGCCCAGCACATAACCAGTCTACTTTTGTCACTGAATATAAGTACATTTTCCCTAGCACAGAAGCATGAGTTTATTCAGCAACACTTCTATTTTCAGACTGCTTTAATTATATTTAACAACAATAATTACCTGCATTGTTAGTACAGCACACCCATAATGCCAGTGCTTGGGAGACTGAGGCAGGAGTTTAGCTGCAAGTTTGAGGCCAGGCTGAGCTATAAAATGAGTTCAAGGTCGGCCTGAACTGCATAGTGAAACCGTATCTCAAAAAGACAGAAGAAAAAAAAAAAAAACCACTTAAAGTTCTCAGAATGTCTTTGCAGTTCCTCATTGATCCTAATAACCATAAGAGCTAGGTTAGCAACATCATTTATCCTCATTGTACAGGTGACAGGTTAAACGACAGATCCAACAGCCCATCCATCCATCCACCCATCCATCTATCCATCTAGTGATACTGGGAATTGACCCACGTACTGGGGATTGAACCAGGGTCTTTGCACTGAGCTATATCCCCAGATCTTTTATTTAAATTTTGAGATAGTACCTCGCTACGTTACTAAATTGTCCAGGCTGGGTTTAAATTTGCAATCTCAGCCAGGCATGGTGGCTCACGCCTGTAATCCCAGCACTCGGGAGGCTGAGACAGGAGGATTGTTGTGAGTTCGAGACTAGCCTGGGCTACAAAGTGAGCTCAAGGTCAGCCTGAACGGCATAGTGAGACCCTGTCTCAAAAAGACAAGGGCCGGGGATGTAGCTCAGTGGCCTAAGCGCCTGCCTGGCAAGCATGAGGTCATAAGTTCAATCCCCGGTGCCACAAAAAAAGTAAGTAAAATAAAAAAATAAACTTGCAATCTCCCTGCCTCAGTTTCCCAGAGTGCTGAGATTACAGGTATGTGGAAGGAAATATTCCACATATTATCTTACTATTCCCATATTATCTTTCCTTCCGCATTATGATTCAATTCCAGTGAGATAATGATGTCTAGAGGACCAGCTGCAGATTAGGTACTCAAGAAGACTTTTTTTCCCTGGTGCTGGGGACTGAAGCCCAGGGCCTCACACAAACTCATCAAACACTCTGCCACTGAGCTTCACCCTTAGCCCTGTTATTTTTATTCTTAAATTGGTTCTAGAGCACATCCTGAAGTAGGTTCCAAGCTGACAAATAATGAGGGAAATTCTGAATCAATATAAAGAACTTCCTTACAAGACACATGAAAGAAAATTAGGTTCATAGTCAGATGATCTGACTAATTCACAGCTATGAGAACTCAGGTAAATCACTTTGTGAACTTTGGTCTTTTCCCACAAAAACAGTAACAGTAAAACCTGTCATGCTAGTTATAGGGCCATTGGAAGGATCTAATCAGATAATGGATTTGAAGATTTTTTTTTTTTGGTATTGAGAACTGAACTCAGGACCTGGTGCTTGCCAAGCAGGCACTGTTCCACTGAGTTATATCCCTGGCCCTTGAAGATGTTTTGCAGACAAGAACCCACAGGATTGTATCAGCTATGCCAGAATGATCTCCAAGTACTTCAGAAACAACCTGGGCAAAGAAAGTTAAGCCAATCCCTATCCTTAGATGCACCACTACTTCATGGGTCTCATAAGGCCTTTTAGTTAGTGCCTCAAACAAGACACTCAAGCCCGTTAAGGGGACACTAAGGCTCCAAGAGTCATACTTTTTTTAAAAAAGAGAATAAAACCAACAAAATAAAACAGAATAAAGCCAATCAAAACAAAACAGTGAAAGTGATACAGGACTTCAAAACAGGATAATAGGGGCTGGGGATTTAGCTCAGTGGCCTAAGCACCTGCCTGCAAGTGTGAGGTTGTGAATTTGATCCCCAGTGCGGCCAAAAAACAACAACAACAACAACAACAACAACAACAACAAAAAACCAGGATAATAGGAAATCAACCACTGCTACCATACTGCCTCTTGTTATCTTCAAAATTGCTGCCCACACCATCAGACATGATAAAATCAAACAAAACAGAACAGAATAAAACCAATCAAAACAAAACATTCAATAAAACAAAACAATAAAATGGAGCAAAATGGGCTGGGGATATAGCTCAGCAGTATAGTCCCTGTCTGGCAAGCATGAGGTTATGAGTTTGATTCCCAGTACCGAAAACAAAGAAAAAATAAATAAATAAAATGGAGCAAAACAAAATTTGGATTTCAAAAACAAAGACAGAAGAAAATTCCCATAGTTGCTATACTGCATATTCTTATTCTTTAAATAGATGCTCACACTACCAGCATTAGGCCTGCAAAGTCAATCAAACAATATAAGCATTAAGTTCTCTTTGTATCCCAGTTGCTGTCAACTCAGTCTGTATTCCTCTGAATCAGCCAGTTGCTTATGGGGTAGAGGGGCTTGGCTCTTCTCGTCTCATAGCTTGAGTGTTGGCTGGCTCACAGGAAGGACGCATCCTGCTTCTCCTCCCTGCTCACAGTTACCACTGGCTCACAGCAAAGGTGCATCTTGTTTCTCCTCCCAGCCCATAGTAACTGCTGGCTCACAGGAAGGGCACATCTTATTTTACCTCCCAGGCCAGTTACTGCTAGCTCACACGAAGGGTGCATCTTGTTTTTCCTCCCAGCCCACAGTTACCCTTTTTTTTTTTTTCCTGAGACAGGGTCTCATTATGTAGTTCAGTTTGTCCTTGAACTCAGTATGAAGACCAGGCTGGTCTTGAATTCACAGTGATCTAAATGCTGGGATTACAGGCATACACCACCACGCCCAGCTTAAGAGCCATACTATTTTTGTCAAAACAGGTAATCCAATGTGAATTCTTTCCAGTAGCTGGGGTTGCAAGTTTAATAAAAAGACTGTGTCCAGTCCTCTCTCACCTTCCACCCTCTGGTCCTGGAGACCTTAAACACAGGTACTTACTTAGTAACTAACTTGAATTTTGGAGAATAGAGCCATTGGGGCTGGTTACTATTAACACAAAAGTGAAGGCCTCACTGTTCTTGGGATTTAAGAGCCACCTATGATACACACACATAAAAACTAATAAATTTACTAACAAAGATGCTAGCACACTGTCCCCTGTACTCTAAGTCACTGTTAAGCTGCTAGCTTTACACAGACTTTCTCAATTAACCCTCAGAATAACCCTATAATGCTAAATACTGTTACTGCTTCCTTTATTAAAGTGAGAGACAAACAGAGCTAGGTGTGTTGGTGCACAACTACAATTCTAGCACTCTGAGAGGCTAGGCAGGAGGATCAAAAACTCGGGCCTAGCCTGAGCTGCCTACCAACTGAGTGAAACCCTGCCTCAAATTTTAAAAATGTTAAAAAAAAGGAACCAGGCCTGGTGGCACACGCCTGTCATCCCAGCACTCAGGAGGCTGAGACAGGAGGATCATTGCGAGTTCGAGACCAGCCTGGGCTACAAAGTGAGCTCAAGGCCAACCTGAACGGCATAGCAAGACCCTGTCTCAAAAAGACAAGGGCTGGAGATGTAGCTCAGTGGCCGAAGCACCTGCCTGGCAAGCGCGAGGTTGTGAGTTTGATCACCAGTGCCACGAAAAAAAAAAAAAAGCTGAGGATGTAGCTCAGTGCAAAAATTCTGGTTCAATTTCCAGTACTGGAAAAAGAATCCCAATGACATTCTTCTCAGAACTAGAAAAAATAATCCTGAAAATCATATAGAACCACAAAAGACCTGGAATATGGGGTGAGATGCCACATGCCTGTAATCCCAACACTTATGAGGCTGAGGCAAGAGGATCGAGGTTAGTCATGAATTCCAGGCCAGGATGAACTACACAAGGAAATCCTGCTCAAAAACCAAAATAAAACAAAGCAAAATAGAATATCCAAAGCAATTCTAAACAAAAAGAGCAAGGCTGGAGACATCACAATAACCAATTTCAAATTATATTGCAAAGCCATAGTAAGGAAAGAGCATGGTACTAGCCCAAAAACAAATATACAGACCAAAGGAATAGAACAGAAGGTACAGAAACAAACCCTCACAACTACAGTCCTCTTACTCTGGACAAAGGGATAAAAAGTATATATTGGAGAAAAGATATTCTCTGTAACAAGTGATGCTGGGAAAACTGGCTATCTATATGCAGAAGATTGAAACTAGATCCCTGTCTTCCACTCTGTACAAATATCAATTCAGAGCAGATCAGCAACCTAGGAATAAGACTTGAAGCTCTGAAACTGCTGAAAGAAAACACAGGGGAAACACCTAAAGCCAGAGGCAAAATCTTCCTAAGTAGGGGTCCAGTAGCACAGGAAATAACAAGAATCAACAAATGAAGCTATATCAAAGTTTCTGCATTGCAAGGGAAAAGACAGTAGGTAGAATAAAATTTTTAAGCCAGGAGTGGTGGCACACGCCTATAATCCCAGCATTTGGGAGGCTGAGACAGGAATTCAAGGACAGCCTGGGCTGCATAGTAAACTTAAGGCCAGTCTGAACCACACAGTGAGGCCCTGTCAAAACAAAAATAACTACACTGAGATTTCACCCCACCTGAGTCAGAATGGTTATCATCAAGAATTCAAAAACCAAGTGAGGTATGATAGTGCATCCTTGTAATCCCAGTACTCTAAGGCATGAAGACTGAAAGACTGCAAGCTCAACCAGCCTGGGTTGCTGGGCACGGTGGCACACACCTTTAATCCCAGCACTTGGGAGGCTGAGGCAGGAGGATTACTGAGTTCAAGGTCCGCCTAAACTACATCAAGGCCAGATCAAATTACATACTAAAATCCTGTGGCGGGGGAGTGGGGGCGGGGAGAGGACACAAAAATAGCCTGGTCAATTTAGCAAGACCCTGTTCAAAAAAAAAAGTAGGGGAGGAGGCACTGAAGATGTAGTTCAATGTGAAGGCTCTGGATTCATCTCCCAATACCACTATTAATAATAATAATAAACAATGTTGTAGGGCCGGGGATTTAGCTCAGTGGCGTAAGCGCCTGCCTGGCAAGCACAAGGTCGCGAGTTCTAGCCCCAGTGCCATACAAAACAACAAAAAAAGTGCTGTAAAGGATGTGAGGGGGTCTCCTTCATTGCTGGTAGGAGTGTAAATTAGTACTATGGAGGTTCCCCAAAAAATCAAAAATACAGCCACTATTTCATCTAGCTTTACCACTTTTTTTTTTTTTTTTTTTGGCACCGGGGTTCAAACTCACAAACTCACACTTTCAAGGCAGGCGCTTAGGCCGCTGAGCTAAATCCCCAGCCCTTGCCTTTTTGAGACAGGTTCTCACTATGCCATTCAGGCTGGCCTTGACTCACTTTGTAGCCCAGGCTGGTCTTGAACTCACAACAATCCTCCTGTCTCAGCCTCCCAAGAGCTGGGATTACAGGCGTGAGCCACCACGCCTGGCAACACTTCTTCATATATATGCAAAGGAATTAAAGTCAGCATACTACAGAGACACTTGCAGATCCATGTTTATTTTTTATTATATTTTATTATTTTTTTTTTTTGTGGCACCAGGGATTGAACTCACAACCTCGCACTTGCCAGGCAGGTGCTTA
>RJWT010003864.1:0-35104 GCA_004365215.1 Cuniculus paca
TAAGCAGAGTTTTCCAAAGTTAGCTCCTGGTAACTGAAGTAAGTACCTGAAAATGTAAATTCCAAATGTGAAATGATTGTAAGTGGGAATGTAATCAAGAACTGCTGGAACAGCCTAACAGGATGGACAAGGGTAAGGTAGCTGCACATCTGCGTGAACAGCCGGGTAACACATGACCTGGCTGTTAAATCAGGCCAGGTGTGTATAGGCATAACTGGTCCCATGTACTATGCTGCTGTCTAGTTTTCCTTAGAGAGGGGTCCAGCTATGGAACTACACCCCCACATTCGGCGTACTCAGTGATTAAGATGTGTTGTAAAGTGATTATGACTCATAACTTTCTTTCCCAGGCATACCTCAGCTAGGAGGTGGCCTAGACTTGTAGCGGACTGCAGATTGTGCCCCTGAGGTGTGCCTTTACTTCCTATCTCTGTTGTAAAACTTTTCCATGTTGCGGACATTCGAAGCCTTTGCATCTTGGTTTAAAGGTGTTTCTTCCCGACGTGGTGAAAAGTTAGTCCAAACAACAGGAGACTGGGACGCGTGGGTGAGAGCGTCTGGGACTTGCACAAGAGCATCCTAGACTTGTTTTCTTGCTTTTTCCCGAAGCCAGCCTTCCTCATCACAGGTCTCGGCACCCCTCCCTCTCGGGGTGCCATTTGGCCAGGGGCCGAGTCCCACAGCTGCGCGAGTGCCAGCTCTGCCATGCTCAGGAGGCCTCGCCGCAGCTCCTTCAGAGCGGATGGAGGACCGCGCACCGGACTGCGCTCCTTGACGCCGGGCCTCGGGCAGCGCGAGTGCACTCGGACCACAGCATCCCGCACCCGTGCACTCCCCGGTGTCTGCCACACACCGGGCGCCCGGCCCGCGGGGACTGTCCACTTGGTCCCCAGGCGCCACGGGCAGTCCCGGCAGCCTGGGCGGGGGCGCCGTCCTCAACCCGCGCCCTCAGGCCCTCGGGACACTTGGCTTCAGGGTCGGAGCTTTACCCGGGCCCATCTCCGGAACAGGCCTCCTGGCTCCGCCTCGGGCGCCCCGAGCCTTCAGTTGGCAGGCCCTCGGGGGCCAGGCGCCCGCCGGGACGGGGACAAGAACGGGGACGGGCCCGAGGTCGGAGGGCGCGGAACCCAGCCGCAGGAGCAGGGCAGCCCCATCCGCACCCCAGGTCGCTCCCGCCCCGGCCGCCGTTCCCAGGTGGGGCCGCAGGCCGCGCACGCAACCGCGACACCCAGCTACCGCGCCCCTCGCCCGCCCCAGCACAGTCGCCCCTTGGTCGCCCCTGAGTCTGGGTGGTTACCCGGGGGCGGGACCTGACAGCCGCGGCAAGGCAAGCCTCTCCCGCTGGCAACTGGGACGCTTCCGCGGGGAAGGCGCTGTAGGGCGGAGCGGGGCACGGCGGTGAAGAACATGTGCCTGGACCAATGAGCGCGCGAGCACCGACGTCGGGGCGGGTCGTAGGCGGGCCCGGGGAAAGATGGAGGCTATCCGGAGCGGAGGCGGGACCCTACCGTGAGGGACGCGCGTCCTGAGCAATAAACGCACGCAATTTCGACGTCGGGGCGGGGAGGGTTAGGGGGACGGCTCAAGAAGAGGCGGAGGATGCCCGAGAGGGGGCGGGACCTGGATGTGAAGGACGCGCAAGCTGACCAATAATTGTGCGAAACCCTGTCTTTGGGGCGGGGCGGAGGCAGTGAGGGCGGGACCACGAGGAGGCGGAGGCTGCCCCGGAGTGGAGGCGGACCTAGCTTGAAAGCCGCGAGCTCTGGCCAATAGGCATGCGGAACTGCGCCATCGGGGCGGGGCGCGGGGGGTGTTAGCGGCCGCTCCGAGGCAGGAGACGAGGAAGAGGCGGGGGCGGGGGCGGTCGCGGCGGCCGGCGGGGGCGGCGGGGGCGGCTGAGGCAGAGGCGGAGGGCGGGCCGCGCGGGACGGCGTCTCAGGGCTCGCGGCCGCGCCTGTGTGACTGAGGAGCGGCGCGCGAGCGGACGGGCGCGTCGGCGCGGCGTGCAGACTCGGCGGCTGGCGCTCGGTGCTGCGGCGGCTCGGCGCTGACACGGCGGCCTCGGGCGCCCGCCGCCCATGTGACCGGCCCGGCGGGAGCGCGCGCGGTGCGTCCCGGCGAGGCGGAGCGGGTCGGGCGCGCGCCGCCCCCGCGGATCCAGCGCAGCTCGGCTCTCGCGCGGCGCGGACGGCTCGGGGCCCCGCGGCCGGGCCGGGGCGGCGATGTCCGAGCCCAAGGCCAGCGACCCCAAGTTGTCGACGACCGACCGAGTGGTGAAAGGTGAGCCGCACGGAGCTGCTCCGGGTCGTCCGCACGCGCGGGCCGGGCCGGCTGCGGGCGGGGACCCCGGGGGCGGCGGGCAGCGCGGGGACAGCGGGGACAGGAATAGGAAGTGGGCGGCCCGGCGGCGGGGCCTCCGCTGCGGAGGAGCTGATTTATGGCTCCGGGAGCCACCGGCACCGCGCTGTGGCGGTGGCTCCGCACCGCCTCGCGCCCCCTCCCCCGTCCGTGGTCCCCCGATACGCGATCGCGATCCTGAGCCCGGATCCCTCCCCGGGAGGCCCGCACCGGACTCGCGGGAGCGCGGAGCGCGTGGGGCCCGGCGCTTCCTCCCGCGCGGGGCGGGGGCGGGGGCGGGGGCGGGGGACACGGGTGGGGACCACCGCCGGGGCACCCCCGCCCCGCTGTCACGGCCCCGCGCGCCGCCCCCGCCCCGCTCCACGCCCCCACCGCTGCCGGTGCAGAAGACCGCGGTGCGGGTGGGACGGGACCCACGGGTCGCCCTGCCTGTGGCCCCGCGGAGGTGGGGATCTCTGCTGCGTCCTGAGGCGGGTGGGGACCCGACCTGGGGGTAGCGAAGGATGGGTCCCGGGCAGGTCCGCCCGCCTTGAGTAGATGCCGCTCCAGGTCAGCGCGCCTGGCAGAGCCGGTGAGGGCACCTGCTGTGTGCCAGGGCTCGGACCCAGGAAGCCGGGCTGGTGTGGGGTGTCGTGTGTGTGCGGATCCGAGACCTGTCTAGTGTGGGAGGGCTGGCGGCCGCGCCGGACGCGGGGAGAGGCGATCGCACCGTGGTGGGCACTGGATGCAGTGACCCGGAGCCTGGAGGTCCCTGGGTTTCGTCCCACTAAGTAATAGTGTGTGTGTGTGTGTGTGTGTGCGCGCGCGTGTATGTGGTGATGGGGGAAATCGTGTTCTCTTTGTAAGATAATAAAATATTTTGTTTTGGTAGTACTGGAATCATTTCGGCTTCAGTGCAGGATTTGTAAACCCATCAAAATAAGGAGGAAATAGCTCTGCAAAAATGATTTGAAGTAGGGCCACAGACAGTTGCACAACTGTTTTCTTTTTTCTGCAGACATGGATCCTTATGTAAACAGTTCAAATGTGTTGCAAAGAACTATGCTTTGTATGAACAACTTCTGTTAAAAAATTAGGGTCTTTTGCCTGAAATACCAGAATGAACAGTGTGCAGAAAGCTGTAGCACCAGTGTAGGTTAGCATCACCTATTTTCAAGAAAGTTAAGGTAATGTTTACAATTCAGATGATAGCAGTACGTATGTTGGCAAGTAAACACTCATGTGTTACTCATGTGTCACTCATTTTCTGCCACAGAATGTAGATTCTTCATATAAATAATGTGAAGTTGTCATCAAGTGAATAGTGTAAGAGTTGTTCGTACATTCTGCCTTGATGTCTTTCAGTTAAATGGAAGAGCTTATTCATCCATTCCATAGCTATTTTGCCTTGCTTTTCTCCAACGCTGTGTTAATCTAAGCGAGTTCATTATAATTATACACATTCACCCGTAAGTTTAAAAATTTGATTTACATATTTTACAGAAATGAAATAAATACAGATGTGAGTAATAGACCCCAAATAGGAAAAGTCAGCCTTGTGTTTGTTTTTATAGGGATTCTGATCTGAAATTTTAAATGATAAATTTCGTTTATAGGAAAAAAGTTTTGTTGATGAATCCTGATTTAAGGTGGGCACACTGCTGCCATTTCTCTTAATGCTTGTTTGCAGACTTTAATTACTGGTTTAAAAGCAGTATTCAAAGTTGGAGTCAACATTTTGTTAAATGTAAGAGCTTTAGGGTTTGTTTTGATCTCTTCAACTGTGTATACGCAGTGCTTCCTTAGTGGATAGTGCGTGTATATTGAATGAAAACAGATTGTCAAGTGATTTATTATATTTGCCAAAATTATATACAATATAGTTCATGAGACTGTGATTTTACTCCAGATTTTGTTCGAAGGCCATCCCAGAGGCCATTTTTTGAGATAGTAAGGGATTATCCTTGAGGAAATATGTGTACTCCCTCGGCTTTTCTCCTTTTACAGATATGTGGTAGTATTTACTGCGCACACACAGAAGTAAGTGCTGCTCAGGTCCTCATTATCTTGGCATAGCATGGCGTTGTGTTGACTAACTACTACGATCTGATTTTTATTGTCTGACAAATTGCTATTTACAAATGAAGCAGCACTTGTGGTTTGTCAGTAGCAGTGCATTGACAGCCCTCTTGATTTGTGCTTCCAGAATGCAGCTTTGGAAAGATGTGTTGAGTGTCAGTAAGTCATCTTAGAGGTCTGTAGACTCTGTTGGAGTGTGCTCAGAGACCGTGATCCATTTTCTAAATTTCAGAAACAGCAGTGGTGACGATGGAGGGAATAAATACTTATTTAGATTACCTTTAAAGGGAGTTACTTCAGCACCGAAACTGGTGCTGTTTTATTTCAGCCGTTCTTAGATTAAAAAAACCAAAATAAAATGTAAGAATTCAGAGAAAACATCTTGGTAATGCTGTGTGCTGGCAATCAGAATAACTTGATGCATGTACCGTTTTCCATTATATTTCAATAGAAATACTGCATCGCTATGAGACAGAAGGCCCAGGGCAGTAATAGGAAGAAGAGTAACTCTGCTGTCCTTACCCCAGCACACTCTGTGGCCTGCTTTTCTCCCCAGTGGTGCCTCCTGGACTGGGCCGTGTTCCAGACTTCAGCTTCCCTTGTTTCTACCTATTCCTGCTGGGATGGTTGATTGGCCCTGTTGCTCCCTTTGGCCACAAGACTTTGCAGTGTGGCGGTTAAAAACACTTGGAAGGCGTTAAACTGAGTGTGATGAGCAGTGTAGCTTTGCCCATCTCCAGACCTTCCTGCTCCCGCCTCCAGCTATTGGCAGTGGGCCTTTTACCTCAGCTTGACTGGTTTTGGTTTCAGACTCTCTTGATGCGCTCGCTGCGGAGGGGTACATTCCTCAGAAGAGCTCTGGAGAATCTCAGAAACTCCAGACCACGCACTGTTGTGCTTTATTACAGTTGATTTTGGCTGTGGCAACGAGCTGTTTGTCTTGTCAGCTTAGAACGTAATCTTTCTTTTGTAGACAAGTTACCAAAGGAAAACTCCAGCGAGATAGCTAAGATCATACAAGCAAGGAGGTGCAAGTATTATTACCAGATAAACTAGGACTCAAGTCTCCAGTGTGCCTACCTGGGAGAGACTGCTACTGCTCCTTAAAACAAAAATACCGTGTATCACTAATGACTGTCAGATTTGGAGTTGGAAATGAAGTAGTAATTCTATCTCTCAGACATCAGGAGCTCGTTGTGAATTGATTTTAGTGACATTTTGCAGTATTATCAGTGGAGTTGTCATATGTCTTTTTTATGGTTGAGCACAGTGGAAACCTCATTAATTCAGTATTACTTTAAGCTTATTATGATTAAACGTCATTGTTTGGTGGATAATGTTTACATCAGCGATGGATGTGAAGAGAAGGGTCTGTTAATCTAATTAATACTACCAGTGACATAGTTCTGCTGTGGATAATATACTTAAGAGAACAAATCCCTTTCAGGACTTAGGAACAGCATGCAAATTCATGCCATTGATTACTGATTAGGTTGATTTATTCATTAATATTTCCTTTTTGGACTTCTATAAAATAATAACACAAATTGTTTTTCTCAAAACTCTTCGTAAATTTAAGGTGTAAGACAGCTAAAGACGATTTAAGGGACATTTCAGTGGTTTTAAATGCCATCATTTAGAAGAATTAAAGAAGATAGCTTTTTTGTTTTGCTTTTGATGTGTGGAGAATTCTTTAAATGGACAATATGTTTTCAGGTACTTAGTTAAAATGTGAAATCTTTTGAATCTAGTTAATGAGGTTTACTCAAATATTTGTTTATATTAATTAAATATGCCTTTTAAATGTTTATAAAGTGTTTTCATAATTTTTGAGATATGAAATATGACTTGAATATACTGTGCATTTATAACTTTTATAATTGACTTATACTTTTCCTTATCTTTTTTGTGTCAGCCATGTGTAAATTTGAAACTAATTATGAAACCAAATAAAGAATCCATTTAGAGTGACCTGATTGGCAAGTAGCATTTTTCTAGAGATATTCTTCTTTTAGCAAATTCAGTTAAATTACCGTTTTGATCATTTTTTGCAAATGCATTGGATACCTCTGGAACCGTGAAGTAAAGTGATGATTCATTGTACCGAATTTGGTAATTACTAAAAAATTACTTTGTCAAATGTCAGCACCTTTCTGGGTTTCGCTTGTGTGGCAGTCTCTTGCTCTTCCATAGGCTGTGATGAGATGCGTGTTTGAGGCGATGTTACCGTGTGATGTGCCAGATGCTCCCCATCCACGCAGACAGCAAGTCTACCTAGGAATCAGGATCATTGGATGGGGTCTAGGAGGTTGGGTGGTTGCACTTGTCCTGTTCCCTTGGGAATACAGACTGAGTTAGTTACTACTGACACAGAATTACAAATGACAACATTTGTATATTTTTAGGTCACTGGAAAATGCTGAGAACCAATAATATTGAAAGCTGTCAATGCCTTGAGTCTGCAACAGTAGCTTGTGATAATGTTTATTTTATATTTAAAGAAACGGAGGTAATAGGCTAGGATAGCGCGGGTAGGACAGGATGCAGTTTAGTTCCTTAAGGAAAGAGGTGGCTCTTGCTTGGAAATAATTTTGAAAATTGACATTTTTTTGGTATGTTTAGGATGTCATCACATTTTGTTTTTTGTTTCATTTTACTAAATTTTTCCTATGTAAAATAGTTCGATATATTTCTTCATTACCCAGAGAGAATAATGTTCTGGTGATGAATGTTGTAGTCTGGTTTGATTTTTACTTGAAGTTCACTGAAGACATACTGTTTTCTTTTTAGGTAAATATACACGCAGAAATAAAAATAGCATACTCTCCTTGAAGGAATTTTATTCACTTTTATTTTGAAGGGTGCTATGGTGAGCTTGCAGACACTGTTGAGGAAATTTGTTAATTTGTAAAGAAAGCTCAGGTGAAAGTATCAGCCAATGTTTCTTGGGTATTTCACTCTTTTGTAAATAGGGAAGTATGATAAATTAAATGTGTAGTTGGTAAATCTTCAGTTGATAAGTTACATCTCTTGACATTTCCTGCGTTTTTTGGTTCATTTTATTTTACATTACTTCTGCCCATTGTGTGAGGCTATCAGTTATGTTTCAGGTGGGAAGTAGAGTTAAACATTTTGCATTCCTCCGTGGTTCGGTGTTCTAAATGATGGCTTCAGTCAGATGGACTGTAAGGCTGGAGGAGGACTGAGACCCATTGTTGGGATCTCAGTCTATTTTGACGTATGTGCGCTAAGGTAGCAATAGTCTCAGACATTAAAAAACTAAGAACTTGGACTGAGGAAGTGAAAATAAGTTATTAAAATACTTCATTTTTGGAATTAAGGTGTTTTCTCTCTGAGACCATCACAGGGAGGAGTGGAAATTGTTTTTTTGTTTTTTTTTCTTACTATTCCCCTAATCTATGCTTTTGCCTCACAGCAAAATTCATTGGAACTCCAGTCTTAAAGTTGGCTATTCTTTCTTCTTTTTAAAATTTAAAAAAGAAAGATGATCTATCTGATTTTCTATTAAATCTGTCTCTTGCACCTGGAGCTGTTGCATGTGTCTGAAAAAGAGTGAAACTAAAAGCTGCCCCTCAGATTGTGACATTCCCCTTACAGTGTTTGTCAGTTTCCCCACAGTCATGAAACCAGACGACTGATGTGTGACCCTCAGATCCAGTTTTATTTGTATGGAACTAAATTAATGTTGCCTTCAGCTCTAAAATTCTGTGGCTTACAGAGTTTTTCTACAGTGACTGCCTCAGTTTTTTTGGGGGGGGGATATAAAACGTTGAGTTATTTCTGTGCTAAAAATGAGAATGTTTTGGAAATTCTAGTATGCCATTTCTAAATTGTATGCCCAAGGTTGCTGCATATCCTTGGAAGTGTGTAACGCTATTAATCTGTATACTCAGGTTTAGTTTAGAAAATACTGCCACTGGACCATGGATGGTGTCTTGTGCTGCACCTTATTATGCATTGAGTAACTAACTTCTCGCTGAATGATTGGGCACTGCACCATTCATATGTACTTTGTGAAGCAATTAGTGGAGACAAATTCCATGTTTATCTTTAGTTTTATTGATTAAGTTCTGGTTCTTTGCAAATGGTTCTACATGGTGACTGGTGAGCTGAGCAGGATGCTTCCTTCTCCAGCCGAGGCAGGAACGGATCTGAGAAGAGGCATTATTAACAAGGTGACACAGCTAGGTTGGGTGCTGTTGTGTTGCTTGATAATTTGAACTGACATTGTGTCTCCTGAATAAAAGTAAAATTCTCTTCACCTTAGCCCATTAGCTTGGACTTGAAAGCCGTCTTTCAGTTTCTGTTGTATTTCCTTTAGGCTGGTCAATTCCTGACAAGTGAGAAAAGATATGTTAATCACTCAGTGTTGGCATTATGGGGTGATTTATGTATTTTAATTATTGCCTAGACTTACACTTCAGAGGAAATGAGCTGGCAGATTTTATGAGAAAAACAAAACACAAACTAAGAAAAGAGTGGTGTTTTTGTACATCTCAGTGTATTAATTTCTATAATGCTGAATAACCTCCTGCTCGGCTGTCCAGTGGAGCGATACACGGGCTATGAGATGTTTAACAGAAGTGTCACCAACTCTACTGACTCCCTATTTTCTCAGGAGTGGGCTTTGGGCCATCTGTTGACTTTTTTTTTTTTGGTGCCGGGGATCGAACTCATGATCTTGTGCTTGCCAGGCAGGTGCTTACACCACTGAGCTAAATCCCCTGCCGTGACATTGGTTTTTTAACATCTTGTATGCTGTGCAATTTTATCAAATTAAAAGCACTGTACATTCTTTAACGTGATGTAACCTGAGTCAGGATTTCAAGTTTGTGTTGTTTTTCGCTTGCTTTTTATAAAGAAATTAAAATGTTTTTTTTGAAAAACGTGGCATTGTTGGTTTGTTCTGCATATGTGATGCTACCAAAGTCCTCACTTACCTGCCCTGTGTGGGCTGATCAGTGGGGTCGGTTCCTCCTGTCAGTTCATTTCTCCTCATTCCATCTGCGCTTTTCCTGTCACCTCCTTTGGGGGGCGCTCCTGCCACCTGCACCTCACATGGGACACCTGGATGGGAGCAGGTTGTGCAGAGGTTTGTTTGCTTGGCGGCCCCTTCTCCCCAGCAGGTAGCAAACCCTGGATGGAGGAGCCTGGCTCCACTCACTTCATGTCTTCAGCCCTGGCACAGACAGTTATGTACTGTAGACATTCGAGTCATGTTTGTTAAATCAGTAAAGTAGTAGACAAAGGATAAGATGACTTATGGTTTTAAATTACAGCGTTCTGTTTTGAAATTTTGTAGCTCTTAAGTCATGGTCAGATCACAAATACCTGGTGAGTTCCTTGGTTTGTAAGCTTGAGAGGTGTGGACCTGTGTTCTCACGTGTGTTTGAAATGCTTGTTTCCTTGCTGGGAGTGTATGGCCGTGCCTGAGAGCCAGGCTGCCGAGGGCAGCCCGCAGGGGTGGGCATGGTGTCCAGGGGCGTGTGTGGGTCAGAGGTGTGTGGGTCATTTTCTTCCTCAGATGAGCAGTGAAGACACCGGTGTGAGGTCCGGACTAGCCTTCACGGTGCACAGGTGCACGCGAATCAGAACTGGGGAATTAGAGAGTAAAATGCTTGGCGCACACAGGCAGGCCCAGCCTCTGGCCTCTTGTGACCGTTTTTTAGAGAAGCTCAGCCCTGGCATTGATACCAACCAGGAAGCAGTGCAGCAAGGCTCTGCCCTCCCTGAGGGCCGCTGACCCTGCACTGACTCAGCCTTGGCCCTGTGGCTTCACTTGAAAGCTCGCCAGCTGGGGTTGTCCTAGCTCGTTTCTTTTCATTCCTGTCGCTCCTGGGCCAGGATCGAGTCCGTCTCCCTCTTCCTGAAAGAGGTTCATTTCAGGCATTGAAGTCTAGGGGAACTCCAGTTTCCCACGTGATCTCGTGGCGTGCCGTCTGCTCGCGTTTGCCAATAGGGAGAGCATCTCCGTTCTCAGGCTGGGCAGAGCTCTTCTGGAGCATTCTGTCCTATTCCACATGCCCATCCAGCAGTGCAGCAGTGGAAGTGTGCAGGTTCAGAATGTGTTTTCAGAAGTCCCCGTGATGATTAAAGGACTTCAGTTGTGGCAGGAGTGGAGAGTCAGGCAACCCAAGTCAGCCTAAGTGGTAGGTGCATTCTCAAGCACAGTGTTAGCGTGTGTCTTTCCATAGATCATGCTCAGATGGTGGCCACCCTCCCTCAGCTGAGGAGGAGAGGACGGCATTGGGCATGTCAGAACTTGCGGTGCCATAGTTAACATTTTTTCACCAGGTGGGTCCATTTAACATGGAAATAGATTATCGGGGCTCTTCCAACTGGAAAGAATAAATGATTCAAATGTATTTTTATTATAAATGTGCACCTCTTTGATAAAGAAGTCAAAAGGTAACATGAACATTTTTTTAAGGTGGAAAGAACCCGGAAAATGGGCCTGGAGCTGGGGAGGACTGGGTAACAGAAGGGGCCCTTAACCTGTTACACTTTCCCATGCCGAGCCTATGCACAATAGGCAAGTTAGACTCCTAGGGTTGGAAAGAGCGCCCCAAGAGTGGCAGCCCCGTGCCTGTCTCCCCTCATGGTGGGTTACAAGCCTGCTGTGCAAGCCATGGGAAACACGGGGCTCTCTGCCCTGGAGGACCCCTCATCCTGGACAGCTCTGCCGGAAAAAAGTGTTTCTGTGTACCTGACTGTAGTCCCGGTCTGAACACATGTCTATTTCTAGCTTTGCCTTGTGGGTCAAAGAATGAGTCTTGTCAGTTTTCCACAAGAGAGATCACTTGATATGAAAAACAGCTTTCTAGGTCTGAGTCTCCAGGCCATTTCCCACACAGGATGGTCTCGCGGCCCCTGGGCGCCGCGGTAGCTTCCCTTTCACTCCGTCTGGGGCTGCCGGGATCCCTGGGAAATGCAGTGACCACAGTTCATCTCAGCTCTCTCCTTGCGTGGAACTTCAGCGCCTGAGCTCAGCTCCTTCCACGCTTCCACCTGGCTCTTCCTAGTGCAGCTGTTGACCTTCAGGCTGCCAGGGCCAAGTCTGTTGAAGGGGCACATCTAGTAACTGTGACTGTGCTTGGCGGGATGGGGTTCACCATGGCAAGACCCCGATGCTTTTTCCACTGAAACCCTTTTACCTGCACCTTCAAGGTGTCTGACACCGTTTCTGTGTAAGCAGCTGCATCCCAGAAAGCAGGTGTGTGTTTGCCTTTTATTTGTGATACAAGCTAGAAATAAAGTCAGGATTCCAGCCTGGCACCCTGGTAGTGGTACAGTGTCACTGAGAGGCCATGTCCTTTATGTACTCTTCAGACCATTGTCACGGAGGCCCTGCCACAGCCAAGCTGCCTCTTGCGCCTGCTGTCCCCTTGCCCAGACTCTTGAAATTTTTGATTGAACAGCCCCTTGGACCATTGGATTTCTGTAACTCAGTGGGTTTGTTTAGTGGTAATTGGATGCCAAGTGTAAGTTTCATTGAGGCTTGAAGGAGGCCCATGACTTCCAGCCAAGGTGACACAGCACATTGCTGCGTGATCCTCAGCGCTGAGGTAGTAACTACCAGTAACAACATGCAGGCTTGTGCACGTGAGTAAGCGTACCTCTGTGTGAGCTCCAGTGCATTCCAGTTCGGCCCCAGACATCACTGTCCCGCAGCATTTTCATGTAAAGGGATGCTGCTGTAGGTGCGATGGTAGATGTACGTGACCTGCAGCCTGCAGGTCCTACTATGTGCCCACATCTTGGTGGAAAGCACACTTCTTGTGTCTTCCTGGACGTGTTTGATAACAGTGCATTAAAATCTGGATCCATTCATGCCAGTATCTAGTCACATGCGTCTCAGTGGACAGAAAGGCCAATCCTGTCATGGGAGACCTGCCTTTGCTAGGCGGTCTGTAAACCGAGCAGTTTTTGAATCATTTAGGCGGGCTCTCAGAGTGGTTTCCAAGCATGCTACAGAACCTCTCCTCACACATCCAGGTGGGCTTCCTGGCCTGAGACGCCACCCAGGCCCAGCTTTATTTCAATAAACTGACCTTTTTTTTTTTTTTTGATAGAATTTTCAAAAGTAACTGTTCTTTAAACACGTTTAGTGAAATGAGTAAATTTTCTTCCATTTAGTAGTATTGAATACAGAAGAAAACTTGTACTTAAGGAGCGTTTTTGAGAGTGAACTTTTTATGTGTTGATTTAAAGTCATATCCTATGTCTTTGTAAGCATCACCCAATTTCGTAAGTTGTCTCCTCCTCCTTTCCAGCATGATGGTAAAAAGATGAACCATTGAATGCAGAGTGACTGTCAACAGATACTTCTTTCACTTGCAAACCCCCTGCTTTCCCGACTGTCTGCCCTCCTTATTGTGTGGGCACCAGAGTTTAGTGCCCACTGCTTGCTGGCTTCCTGCTAATCTGCATGGAGAGGGTGTCTGAAGGCCAGGATCCCTAGTGGGGGCCCAGGGGGGCTTCACACTGCAGTGGGAATTGTAATTTCTAGCAAAGCTATAGCCTGCTGCGGGAGTGCAGAAAAGACCCCGATTAACCGTCTTGGAGGATTGTACTGTCATTTTTGGCAAAAATACATAAATGTAACCAATGTTAATTTTGTCGAATACAGTGTATACAGGCAAACGTTAGGACATCCAGCCTGTTTAAAAATAAAGGTGGTCTGAAAAAAGCTGCGGAGAGCATTTGAACCTGGTATTTTGCGTCTGTTACCTCTGACCTTGTGCAGAATGTGGTGAGACGGTTGTGGGTGTGAAAGGTGGAAATGACCAAAAGTCCGCCGGTTCAGCCATCTCAGGGAACAAAGATGTTCCCGTTACATGGGTAAGCAGCCACTTGCTCCCCTCAAAACAAAACAAAAACAAAACTCCCATGACACAGGGAGGCAGCGTCAGTGTAGAAAGGACATCGTGTGTCTCTATGTGCAGGTCATGTACCCAGCTGCAACCTGTTCTCCTCAGAACTAAAAAAGATAAAACTAGTTTTGCACAGTTGTAATGGTGAGAGGAATTGTACAGAGCGTGCCTCACCTAGTGTCTGCTGAGAAAGAGCCCTCAGTGTATGCTAGGTATGGTTATTCCATTGTTGGAAAGCCCGGCTTTCCAAATCTAGAAATGATTTGCATACGGCTTACACTTCCTCACTTGCCTTCCTCATCCTGCTGTCGTGTGGGGCCCTCTGCCTTTCCACCCAGACAGGTGACAGAGGTCAGCTAGTGGCTGGCTGTTCTTGATTGCTATTGCCCTGGATGTGCCGGACCACTCGTTTCCCCTGGAGACATCATCCTAGCTGCCTGTCGTGGATTTCCACTTTCTCTGGCGTGTCTGCCAGCCCCCTGATGTTCTTTTCCACCATAGCAGGCTGTCCCAGGCCATCTTATCTCCTTATTCTCATAGGGTTGATAACTGCTTCTAGAAGGATGAGCAGCACACCTATATCTGGAACTGTCTCTCAGATCTTACTGCAGTTGCTGTGGATGGGGATGATGGAAATAAAGTGGGAGGTCTTTTCCAGGTTTCCTGGCCTGGGCGATGCTGACCATTGACCATCCATCCATCCATCCATCCAGGCACTTGGCGACATCATGCAGATCAGGCCTTTTGATATGCTTTGCCCGGCACTGGAGCTGCCTCCCCACACCGATCTTGTCTCTTCCTGTGCATTCATTTTGTCCCATTGTTACTAGCATTTTTTTTTCCTTGGAAAGTGAACAACTTACTGTGCCACTCCGTTTGCTACTGCTGTGTACATTGGTATCCAGTGGTATTTTTTTTTCTTATGATTTGCGGGAATTCTTCATATATCTGAACCTTATTTTATGAAATGTAGTCAATTCAAGTCTCCAGTTTATTAGAGTATACATTCTTGAGAGCAAGAAGAAACATTTTTATTCATGTATGTATTCTGAGTGTTTCTGTGTTTGATCTACGGTAAAAGTTGGCTGAACTAAAAACTATGTAAAAGTCCAAACCAGACTTTCCATGCAAAACTTTCGGAATTTGTGCTCTCTCTCTCTCCTGCAAAACTACTCTGAAGCCTGTTGGCACATCTCTGCACTATTTCTGGGTTTGCAACACTCGTCTCTCTTTAAATGATATCTTTGAGGTAGCATCTTATCCAGTTGATCTCAGTGCTTATCATGACGCCTGGCGTGTAACTCAGCATTTTTAAAATGAAAAATTGGAGAAGTATTCCTGTTTATCACAAAACAAAGTATAAGTAGTCTTTTTTGTTACTGGGAATTGAACTCAGGACCTTGTGCTTGCCAGGCAGGCGCTTGTGCCACTGAGCTAGATCTCCATCCCTAGTAGTCTTTTTTTTGTCCATGCTTTTCTGTTGATGTAGCCAAAGTCGAATTACTTATCTAATTTAAGGAATTGACTCAAGGCACACCTTACCTTCCTGCCCCCTCCCAAGGACATTTTCATGCGACACATTTATGTAAGGCAGCTCTCCTTCACTATGGAGTTCATAATTATTTTTTAATTCTAGACATAAAACAAGGTAATACCTCAGTGTAATTTAGTCTTGCTCAGCTTGTCCTCTGATCCTAGCTTTTTTTTAAAGTCTTTTTGAGACAGTCTCACTATGCAGTTCAGGTTGGCCTTGAACTCACTTTGTAACACAGGCTGGTCTCCCAACTCTCAAGGATCCTCCTGCCTCATCCTCCCAAGTGCTGGGATTACAGGCATGTGCTACTATGCCCCGCTTGATTCTAGCCTTTTAGATGAAAAAAGGAACCCAGATTCTTTTACCTATTCATTTGTTATTTGCTCCAATTTATATCTTAGATTTGTCTAAGTATTTAACTAAGCCTGTCTACCAAACTAAGTTTTGGAGAAAATTTGGATGAATTTTAGGTGCTGTGTATGTGACCCAGGAAAGATTCCTACATGCATTAACAAGCTCGTGGCTTCAGGGGGAAAAAGACAGGGTGCTCCAGTAGTCACTCTTCTTGGCATCTTCCTTTCCTAATTGGTGTATTTTTCTGTGGCCATTCTTTGGGATGATAAATTTTGTAAAAATGTGTAGTGTCTTTGCTTATGTACATTGTGCTTTATTTTTATCTTCTGTGATTTCAGAGAGAGGAAGAACTATTTTCCAGGGATGATGATTAGAGAGTTTGTTTTTATTGACACGTTGTGTAATATTTCACATTTGTATTTGAAGAAAACAGTTTGTTCATTTGTAGGCCATTTTGCTTCTCCGTTGGAACTTGCTCAAAGTAAATAAGTAATAAAATGCCTTCATGGTTTTTGATCTTTCTACTTTAAAATGTTAATGACATTATGTCTCTGTCTTGCCTGTGGGTTGTCTCCTTTTAAGTACCTTGTGCAAGGACATGGAGTGGAGCCAGTGGTCCGGCAGGGATTTGGACTTGATAGTCTTGACAGCAGGCCTCAAGTTTTTAACCATAGGATACTCACTGGGGCACATTTATGAGGCAGTGTCAGTGAATTGATAGCAAATAGATTTTATTAGGCATTTGTTTTTATGTAACACATGGTTGCTGCTGGAAATCATTTTGGTGGAATATAGGTGGTCTTTTTTTCTGGAGGAGAGAAGTCTGGCACTTTAGTGTAAAGTACTTTCGTGTTCTGAGAGACATGTAGTCAAGGCTGATGCACAATGGGACTGGACTACAACGAAGACCTTGCATTGCTGACCTTGTCATGATGTACAACACAAGCTAGTGCAGAACAGGAAGTGAAGTGCTAACCACGCCTTCCTTAAGGGAGCCATTTTTATTTGACCTTGAGTTTTTCCCCTACTTAAGAAACTGGAAAGTAAATGTAGTGCTAGTTACTGCAATTGCTAGCCTTCATTGTAGAGAGTTTGCTTTTTTGTGTTCACGTTCGTATTTTTGTCATTAAAGCAAAGGAAGCCACACATAGCTAAAGTGAAAGCCACTTCAAGGAGACATCACATGAAACATTTTGAGGAGGGAGTTATGTGGTTTTGTTGTAACATTTTAGATGCAAATGTGAATTGTTTTGAGATCAGAATTTTTGCATTTACTACTTTTAAGTATTGACCTATGCCACGTGCTTAAGACTAGCCCAGTCATAGTTTTAAACTGATTATTGAAAATCAATTGCTGAAGAGAAAAAGGTGATTCAGAATTTTCTAATGCTTTCGAGTCAGGTGATTTGAGAAATTTGTTTCTCGTGTCCATGATTGGTGAGCATATTTCTGATCCGGTGAACCTGGTTTGACTTTGAGGAACCCTGTGGTTGAAGTAGTTGCAAGTCATAGACTTAAGCATAAGGGAAGGTTTAGCAACCGGCCTGGTCCCTGGGCTTTCAGATTCGAGGGACTCCAGTTTCCTACTGGGGCCTCTTACTTTGCTTTGTTTTTTGTGAAAATCTCTGCATGTGGGGAAATTTATGCTCCACTGGATCAGGTTGGGTTCATATCTTCATTTTCATTTCTTTTCCCTTTGTGGCATTTTCGTGAAAGTTGATCTTCAGTGTGGCTGTTTTAAAGTTGTTGTTCATAAAGCTTGTTAACATGTAGAAGAAAAAAATTGAGTGACTTTAATTCTTAAATAGAAGTACAGGTAGAGTGTTTTATTGACAGTTCTTGTTTGGTTCATTTATATTTATCCAAATGTAAGATCTTCATGGACTGAAAAAACAAAATATACATTACAACTTTCCTGCTGTGTGTGTTTATCTTATATTGAAGCCAGATCTTGCTTGAAATAAGCTTCACCTTATAAGGAAATTGAGAGATATGACTATGCTCAGTGTTTATTATTGCATACATAGATAATTTAAATGCTACAAGGACAGCAAAAATATTGGATAACTTTGTATGAAAATGAGTAAGTAAAATAACCAATGATTAAACATTCCAATGGATTCATATATGAACAAGGTTAACAAAATATGCAAGAGACAAGTGTGGACACTGTTTTTAAAAATGTGGATTTAATTTGTGTCTTGAGCATAAAATTTTAAAGTAGGAGATTAAAATAAAGAGTACTTCTTGTAAGAATTCCCCTGGAAAATGCAACTTCTGAGCTTCACTTTTGAACCTAATGAGGGAGACTGACACACTCGTCTTGCATTCAGTCTTTAGGATTTTTTCTGTGGAAGAAAAGCATGCTAGAGTCCCATCAGGCACCATGCGTGATTGGAATTCACTTGGCAAGAACAGAAGTAAAGTGTCTTATGCCGTCGTTTCGACATATTATTAAAAATGGGAATGTGCATAAATGGTTTCTTTTTAGGAGGAAGGTAGCACCTTGAATACAGGTCAAATCATCAAAAGCAAGATACCACTTCTGGGGCTGTTTTCTGTTCACCCACTATCGTCAGTACTTTGCCTTTCACGTTTATGTGTATCACAACCATGTGGTCAAAATTGTGCCCCTTCCTGCTCCTCAGGGTTTCTGACTGTGAGGTTGTGTGAATGATTTGATTCTTCTCCAGGATGGTGAAATTATCACCAATAATATATATTTTTAAATGATTATGTAATTATGCTGCAGATAATAAAGGGTACCATATGTTCTTGTTTGAAATTTTGTCTTGTGAAGAGACAGCTCCAGAAGTGATATTTTGCTTTTGATGATTTGGCCTGTAGTCAAGGTGTTACTTTCCTCCTGAACTGCTCTGTCCCTGGCTACCGCTCAAGGATGTTGGCAAATGGAAAGTGAGTAGGAGGGAACTCTGTGTTGCTTGTAGACACGGTGAGAGTGTGTAGCAATCAGAAGGGTGTTTGTCTTTGGGCCGCCCTCCGTTGATTGTGTTGTCAAGCAGCTAGCCATTTCATGCATCTGTCTCAGGACACAGCACTGCAGACCTTGCAGACTGCTTGCTACTTGTTGCTGCTTGTGATGGAATCTAGTGTACAGTGTTAAGGAGGGGTAATAGAACTGAAATGGCATTATTATGTTATATCCTCTTTAATCTTCAGGTATTTCTGTTTTGGGAGTGCTTTAATTCCTCTTACTTCCCTTAAATTGGATCCATTGGGTTAAAGCTAAGTATATGTTTATAATGTGACCTGTTTGGTATCAGGTGTTTTCAAAAATGCTATTTCCTGTAATCTCCAAGGTGGTCCTATGAGGTGGTAAAGGTGGAGACCCACTTTGAGGTCTGTGATTTGGGGAAGTTCCTTTGCTCGTGACTCAGCTAACAAGCCGTGGAGCTGGGACTCCAAAGCAGAACTAAAGATTTATTTTGAAAAATTTCAAATAGACATGTAAGTTAGGGGAAGAGAGTGGTCACCCCTGTGTACTTACCCACAGGGTAATTATGGAGATTTAACTACGCTATCTTTATGCTGTTTTTTTCTGGTTTGTGGAAGTATTTTAAAAAGCGGATCTCAGACATGTTATCAGATATACAGATTTTGATGATGTGGCTAATTTTTATCTCTATACAAAATGGTCTAAGTATAGAAGAATGTGACATACGTGACTGTGAACAGATAGAAGCCATACGTTTTAAGAAGATGTGTATATCTGTGTTCAGCTTTCTTGTTAGCTACACCTTAATTGGCACACTGATGGATAAACTAGTGATGGACTAGCCGGTACTCGCAGAATGTTCACCCTGCCTGGAGCAGTCCGCATGCTTTGGGTTCCTCAGTTCCCAGGGACCCTGTGTTCTGCGATCATTTCTAGTAGGTTCAGGTTGCTTCTCAAAAATTGGTTATGTGTTTTACATAAGCAAGAAGTAGGCTCCAGTGCCTTGCAGCATACTGTCTGTGGCACTCTTTCTCCCTTTTTGTGCTGTACGCTGACTTACCAGCGGGGGTTAGAAATGAGTACGCTGCTGGTTCCTAGCTCAGTCGATTCAGCATTGTCTTGGAGCACGCACAGGGAACTTCTGCTACTTGCGTTGTCGCTCATATTCGAATTCCTCGTAGACCTTTGGAGTCAGGGTCTGCATCTAAATACAGTTCTCAGGTGACCTGTGTGTGCATTACAGTTTACGAAGCCCAGGATGATGTTTAAACCATCCTCACAAGCGTGGCTGCACGTCACGGTCATTGGGAAAACTTCCAAAGCCGCCTGTGCATGCTCTTAGCCCTGATCAGCTGAAGCGAACTCTTCAGGTGAGGCTTCAGCAGCATGTTTTGTTTTTTCCCCAGGTTATTCTTTCTAAATGAGACCCAGAATTGATGTTTAAAAAAAAAATAGTCTCCCTGGTAACACTACGTGTGCACAAAACATCTCATCTTGGGTCGCACATCCTGAAAACGATGCTGCTGAGAGCTGAAGATGCAGGAATTTGTGGGCTTATCCTTAGCTGCTTTGCTGGTGGTGATTGGTAATAGTGCATAGAGTAATCCCTTTCATGCCCCGCTGAGTTTCACTTCTCACTTTCCCTTGGCATTATGGAATGGAAGTGATGCCCAGATTTATTGGCTACTACTTATAGAAACTATTGAGTGGGGTGGGCATTATGGAGTACCAAATGGACAAACGCTGGACCACGTATTGTTAAAAATAAATTCGTATCGTTACACTTCTCCCTAGCTCTTTTAAAAATCTTTTTAAGTACAACCACTATGAAAGTCAGTATAGAGATTCCTCAAAAGGCTACAACTAGAAACTTCATTCAACCTGGCTGTTCTCCTCGGTGTTTTCCCAGAAGAGTTAAAGGCATCATATTACAGTGATACATGTGTACCCATGTCTATACTGCACAACTCTTAAGAGCTAAATCTCAGAAGTGGCCTGTATGTACATCAACAGATGAATGGATGTGGAAAATTTGCTGTTTGCACACGGTGGAGTACTACTCTGCCATAAAGAGAAACTTGAGTCATTTATAGGAAGATAAATGCAACTCGACACCATAATAATAAATGAAGTAAATCAGACAGACAAGCTTAAGTATTGCATGGTTTCTCTTATGTGAGGGATCCAGCGTGTGCAAATACAACAATGGGAGGGAGGGAGATTTTTCTCAAATGGGAAGGGGATCAAGAGGTTGAGGGAGGAGGGAAGGACATGAGAAAAGGAATGAAGATGTACTATGTACACGCACCAACTGCCCAGAAGGAATGTAAGCTTGGTGTACCGCAAACATGGCCCAATAAATTAAAGGGGTCGGGGGAGTCTCAGTCATGAAGTTGGCCAGGCTGAGGTGGAACCTGTGATCTTTCTGCCTCAGCCTCCCAGGGTGCTGGGATTATGGGTGTGTGCTGCCATGCCAGCTCATGCCCTTAGTTTTACTAGAAATGTGTACATGCCTGTTTGATGTTCTGCAAGTCAGTGGCTTCAGTTCCATGCAGATGCTTTGTTTATTGGGCTGTGATGGTGAGTGCTTGGCAGTGCCGTTGAAGGAGGAAGGTAGCATGAGGGCACAAGGCTTGGGGAGGTGAGGAGAGCTCGGGTGCTACTTGTCCTGAAGTGCCTTGTGTGCTGCGGTTTCGACCAGGTCACCCGTGAGCCCTCACCGGCTGTGTTTACTGTGGGACCTGGAGCTGGTTCATGAGGGGCCTTGGGTTTCTTTCCTGTGAAATGGTGCTCACAGCCTCTCCCCTGGAACTGCAGTGGGCAATAAATGAACTCCTTCGTGTCAGTGTAAGTGCTTAGATGACTACCTGGCCATGGCAAATGCTCTGTCAGTATTTTCTGGTACTGTTACCGTTGAGAAAAGACGGCTCGTGTGGAACGATAGGCTCTCAACCTAACAGCTTTAATATTTGAGGAATCCTTTAGTGGGTTCAGAGAGGGTTTTTACTTGGGGAAATGGAATTGCTGATGTGAGTGAGGACAGGTGTGGAGAAGGTCACCTGGGTGAGTGGGCTCATTAGTCCACCTTGACTGGGAGGGGCTGGTGACAACACGCGGGTACACAGTTAACCTTGCTTTCTCCAGGTTCTTTTTAAACTTGTACTGGTCACCTTTTATTGAGCATTAATTCTCACTTAATCTGTGAACAGACTGAGCCATGATGAAGCTGTTCACAGACGGAAGCAGGATGAGGCAGTCACTGTCCATAGAGTGCAGAGCGTGCCCTCCATACCGGCCCCTGCTCAGTGCTGCTTGCGTTGCTGCTGTTCGGGTTCCTTGTAGGAAAGGCAGTAGCTGACCAGCACGGAGGCTGCGAGCACCATGTAAAGCCCGGCGATGGTCCCTTTCTTCACGCTGATGTATTTGTAATACTGAAAGTGACCTCTGAAATGCTCCCGCGATGCCCATAGGAGTGAAATACCGCATCAGTATCCAGCTGGGCAGCTCCCCAGTTTCACATCCAGGAGCTTCTACTCTTTCACTGGTGCGACAGAAGCCATCTTGGAATCCCACTGTCTCTCCGGGTTCTTTAGGTTGCTTGTGTGAGAGGCAGAGAAGAAATCCAAATTCAGTCTTTAAAATAATGCCTTCCCCTAAGCTCCGCAGTCATATGGTGGATTTGTTTAAGGCCATTCAGCAGATGAGTAGTGCCTTATAGTTTGTTTTATTTGAGGAGCAGCTCTAGATAGTTCTGCTGGGCTTGGGGGAAGTGGATCAGATGGTTGGGGGCCAGCAAGGGAGGCCTGCACCCTGGGGAGGACTTTGCAGTCGGCCTCAGACTTCCTTCCTGGAAGATGACATTGTGCCCAAAATGCAAGATTTTAGTGTTGTAGCGAAACAATGCCTATCCTCTTTTTACTGTTTTTGGTGCTTTCATTAAATCCATTTTATGTGATGTTTGTGCACACAGATACGTAGTGAAAAGAACATAATAGCAACTTTGAATATTCTTCAACAATAAAATATTTTTATATGCACTCTTATTTCTTCCTTTGAAGGTGTGATATCAGCTGAGTATCTTACCCTCTTATCCTTGTCCTCTTAGCTTGCTCAGGCTACTCTAACAGAAAGAAGTACCACGGACTGGATACCTTATAAGCCACAGAAATGTATTTCTCATGGCTCTGGGGGTTGAGGCAGTCAAGATCAGGAGTCAGCAGATTGGGGGGCGCTTTCTGGACCTCCTCATCCTGCCCTCAGATGTGGAAGGGACCGAGGGGTCTCCCGGCCGCTTTGTAAGGACAGTCGCTGAACCCACGAAGGGCTCACCCCAGCACCTTCCTCTGAATGTTTGGATGTCAGCATAGGGATTTTAGGGAGATACAAACATTCAGTAGTGATTTGCGTGCATTTTGGGAGAGACTCCGATATCCTTTTTTTTTTTTTTTAATGGGCAAGATTAGGCCTGTTTTTATTGGAATAGAACAAAATGCAATGTGAAGAGAGTGACTATTGTTTACTTAACATTTAACTAGAAAGCCTAAATATGTTCAAAAGGACTCATTTGACAAGGATCATGGGGCTGCAGTGGTCAAGGACAAATGAAACAAAGATTTTCTCTTCTTCCTTGCTCAGCGCTGAGGGAAGGCTGGCTTTCTGCAGGGGAGATGACTATAAATGGTCTTTGCAGTTGAGATGCCTCTGTCGCCACAGCCACCTCCGGAGGCCCGCGTGGCTCTCCTCTCTCTTTAGAATAGTGCTGTGAGCAGCACCTTTCTTTTGGTGCTTCAACCCTACTCTCTCAGCTCTTGTATTTTTGTGTAGAATTAGCTTTTCTTGCTCTTACAGTTGAAGCTTTGTAGAGCCGTGGTCCGTCGTCTGTTTTCCCTTCGCTCTTCCCATCTTGTAGGCCTGTTTACTGGTACTTGCTGTCTTCAGGAGGATTCCTTGTTTCATTCCAGAAGACAGAAGAATGGCCCTGTTCCTTGGTCCTTTCATAGATGTCATTTTTTCTGGAGGAAAATTTAAAGACAGAAAATTAAACAAAAACTCTTGTCATCAGGGAAGGTGGAGTGACAGGCAGGCTCATCTGGTGGACTTTGTGGTCCCTGCTAATATTTTTTCTTAATAATACATTTTTAAACCTCTAGGACAAGAATTGCTTGTTTTAGTGAATTAGTAATGTATTCTAAGGCACACAATACGGAGTTGTTCTTGTGCTTATGTTTTCAAGTAAATAGACGTGGCTTACTCAATTGTGTCTTTTTTCTGTAAATTATGAAACTCTGTAAGTCAATTGTACCAACCCCCTGCTTTATAGTTCAGAGTTAAGAATTCATAAAGAATGTACATGAAGGGGCAAGCGTCTCCTTTTCAGCCTGGTGTCCTGGAGTTTGTAAGTGCTGTGTTACCACTTGTAGCATACAGGGAGAAAACCGAATTACAGTTCTGGGCCATGGATATACTGGTGGATGCAGAAGCACGAGTCATGTCTGTTGTGTTAGATGACAGAAGACAGCGCAGATCCAGTGGGATCCCTTGTGAGAGGGTGAGAGTGCACGGCACGGATGTGGCCTTCAGCTCATTGCACACCAGTGTGCTCCCCCACTGTGTCTCCTGGTGCTTTCCTCCTTTCTGGCTTCACAGCGGGGCCGGGTCCCCCCAGACCTGAGGTTCAGAGGGCTTTTCACTAGAGGTCTTAGTGGGCCTGACCTGGCCCTGTGGAAAGCCTGGTGCTTGCTCCCGCAGATGGGCCATGCCTGCTCTTGGAGCAGGCCTGTGCTCGGGCCGGGCTGATTACCAGTGATAACACTGCTTGTTGAGCTCGAGGTGAGGATGAAGAACTGTGGGGCTGTGGTTATACCATGTTTTGGTTAAGCTCCCACAGCTTTAGGAGCTGTCTCTTTGGACGGGAAGGTTATTTCTTTTCGCAGGCCACAGTCAGTCCCCTGGAGTCCAAGTGCCTCCATGGTAGGAAACACTGAAGTAGCAGTTCTGTACGTATAGGGATGTGTGCACACACACACTCCTCCGTAACTTCCAGAATGGGGTGATGTACCCCTCTGTAAACCTCGCACAGAGTGAAAGTATTGCAAATGGAGAGCGTGCTTCACACATGTAACATGCGACATGCTGGACCTCACAGCTCAGCAGTGTGGTTCACTTAGAGCTTTGGCTGTTTCCCTCACGACTGTCCTGCTCAGTATCAGGAGTTGCCTATCCGTAGGCAGCAGAGGTCAGAATCCAGATGTGAAGTAAAGGTCTGAATGTGTGCCGCCTAGCAGAGAGCGAGCATCGAGAGTAGGAGAGTGAGGCCTCTCCCTTGTGGCCAGGGTCCCTCTGCAAAGGTGTCCAGACTCTTCCTGGGCTGTGCCCGGGGCGTTTTAACACGGGCTTCTTTTAGCACGTAGATTACGTTAATAACAATACAGCATGTCAGTGAACAATGGAGCTTTACTTGGTCACATTCATGGTGGCTATTTTTGGGCAACTGCAAAAAATGCCTCTCTAATGCTCACGCAGGACCTCCAATCTAAACTTCTAAAGTCATATGTTGAGAAAGGCCGCTTGTCTTGTTTTGTAAGATGGGGTAGAGTTCCTGATCTCCCTCTTAGAGTTAATGACTTTAATAAACTGGTTTATTGTGCATTCCCCGAGTCCTGGAGAACCTGGAGATTGGGTGGGGCGGGTTGGGGGGGGCCTGTGTACTCAGTATCTCAGCTTTTGTTCTCATCTGTCCCAGGAGGCAGCTGTTCTTTCCCTCGAGGTGAGGAAACCAGGCCCAGTGGCTAATGAACCTTATCCTGGGCATATCTGATTCACAAAAACAATGAGACTTTAGAGTCTCTGCTTAGTCTGTACTGTGAGTCCTAGGAGCCTGTTCATTTGTATTTAATATGGACCATGAATATACACTTACCCTTTAAGCAATTTTCAGTAATCAACACCATGACATCTTCTGTACTGAAATCGCCTCTAAAATACTCCTACTGGTTCTGAACTCAGGTTTTTCAGTTAATGTAAGACTTTTTCCTTGACTCCTCCTTACTGAAAGGATGTGCTACTTAAGTTAGGTGCTACTGCTGGTTTCCCACGTCCTCTACGCAGCCCCTCTCAAGTTGCTGACTGCCTGTATCAGGGTGCACTGTGTTGCTTTCTCTGGGTGGCACCACTTGCTTTGTGCACCTCTCGAATGCGTGGCTTTGACTGGCACGAGTGACTTGCACCTCTTGGAATGTGCTGGAACCCTGCAGCCTCCAGTGCTTGCGATGAGGGGATGGGCGTCAGTGGGCTTCTTGCTGATGCCTCACTTTTTCTTGGGACGTGCAGACGCCCTGCAGAAGAATAATACTCTCAGTCACCTTTTAAGCAGTAGACTAGCAGTTTTTAAAAAGTGATTACGTAATTTGTTCCTCATTCTTTTTGGAGGGGACTCAGAGAAATTTCTCTTCTGTTCTTCTTTTTCAAAGACCAGCATGCATTTGCAGACTGGCATAATTCTGAAAGAGAATTCTTTGCTTTTAAACAGTCAGTAGCTTATGAAAAATTCTTTCAGTGGGTGCCCGCTTTTCAAATGATTTTACTCTCTTCATTATGAGCTCATTGGCTGCCAGTTAAAGATTTTAAAGGTTTAGTTGAGAGGTTGATTGTTCAGCAGAAGTGGACTTGGGCTACCTGGAAAGGCATGGAGCCCTGTGCAGGATGAGTTGCTAAAGCTGCAGTTTTAAGAAGATGCCCCGGCTCCTGGGTTAAGTGTTTAGGACCAGCTAGGTAAGGATGGCTTCTGCCTCTCTGCAGTTCTCCTGGAGTCTGAGCGTCTGCTTAATGAAGGGCCATTTCCCTATCACTTTTATGATTTCTCCCAAAGCTATTTCTCTATGTTTTCTCTCATCAGAAAGACAGACATGTCTACTCTGAAAAGAAATTTCATAGTTGAAGTTCCTTTTATGAAGTGTTCTGTAAATTAATTTAAGATGAATATTTGGTGTAAGGTTTTTTTTTGAGACTGGATCTTTTATGAACTATTGTAAGTTATTTTAGTAGTACACTTTGCCATACCATTATTTAAATTTTTCTTCCTTTCCTTCCTTTCTTCCTTCATATATATATATATTTTTTTTTAATTTTTTTTTTTTTTATTTTGAGGTAGGATCTTACTGTATAGTTCAGGCTGGCCTTGAAGTCACTATGTAGTCCAGACTGGTCTCCTCACAGTACTTCTCCTGCCTCAGCCTCGTGAGTACTGGGTTTACAGGCATGCACCACCACACCCAGCTTGAACCTGTGTTTTAAAAACCCAGACCCACAGACTGGCGATGGAGCTCATGGATAGAGCATCAGCTCAGCGTGTGCAAGGCCCTGGGCTCCTGGCAGCTTGGAGAAGACACAGATCCAGTGTGTGAAGTGTGGAGGCTGCCATGGGTAGTTAGTTGCATTCGCCAGTCACTTTGATATGGCACTGACTGCGACTGTTTTTCCCAAAGTGAGTCTCAATAATAGACAGTGCTTGTTGAGTTGCACATTTTGGGTGCTGTTCTAGCCTGGGTTTCTCACAATAGTTTATTTACTGCCTAGACTGTTCTAAGAGGTTACCATTGTCCCTGTTTTATAGAGAGAGCCTGGGTCCCACATGAGTCCTTGGAGTTCATTCCCCATGGGACTGCCTTCCTGCTACTCTCCCCTCCCATCTCGGAGCCCTTCCCAGCTTCCCAGGGTGCCCAGTGTCCTTCCGCTTCACTGCAGTCCTTGGAAGGAGGGGGCCTTGTCAGCCTTGCCCCCAATCTCTCTCTCTCTCTCTTCTTTCTCTCTTTCTCTCTCTCTCACACCCACACACACACACAAACACATGTGCACACAAGGGCCTTCAGTTTCCCTAGTGGTAAAGGGATGCGATTTCTGCTAATGCAGTCCACAGTCAGGAGAGTCAGGCTCCTCCTCACAGGCTCCCTGTGATTGCCAGAGACATCAGGTGAATGGGCACCCTTGCGCCTCACAACCTTACTGAATCCCTGCTCCAGGTGCTGCCCTGTGTCAGCAGCAGGGTAGGTGAGGAGGTGGGGTGTGTCTGCTTCCTCATAATGAGCAGGTAGGTGGCCTGGGTCACCATTCACAGCGCTGAGCTGCTTTTCCAGGGTTTGATCCTCAGTTGCTGTGCTCCAGAGGAGAAGAGTTCTTGGAATCAGTTCCCTGTTTTTTGCATTTGTTCATTAATTAGCCGGAGTTGACATTTAGTTATTTTGACTCTCATATTCATAGCCATTAACAAATTTTAATAGTTTTAAAATATCCAAACAACATATATCTTATGTTATCTTACTTTTGCTTAAAATGTTGTTACTAAAAATCCACAGTAGACATTTGCTTTTAATAAATCATGCTGTTCTTTAGGAATTTTTAGCCTATTTACGTATTTATTTTTGGTCATTTGAGACAAGGTCTCCCTATGTAGACTAGGCCGGCCTCAAACTCACTGCGTAGCCCAGGCTGGCCTTGAACTCACTACTGGCCTTGAATTTGTGGCATCTTCCTGTGTCAGCCTCTGGAGTGCTGGGATTACAAGTCCAGCGTTTACTCAGTCTGGTAGGACTCCTTAAGTGGACAACTGTGCAGTCTGAATTGCTGTTGACTGTGAAGACATATTAGACCCAGAGCGTCACCACATGGGACACGATCCCCACACGTGCTTGGAGGGGCTAACAGGGAAGGCAGAGGCCAGCATTTCTCACAACTCAACATAGAACACACCTGAAATGAACAGAAAATGGTATTGATCTTGACTGGCATGTGTGCAAATATTTGTTCTTCACCTGGGAATGTTCGCTTGTGCTTTCAGGAAAATCCACTTTGAAAGTTGGTCAGGATGTGCTTCGAGGTGACTGTGAACATCACACTGTGGTGTGCACTTCCACTACTTCCCCTAGACTCCGTGTGTGTGTGTGTGTCCCCTCGGTGTGGCTGTGTCATGCTGCCTCTCCACACCCCGTCCACGCATCCAGGGTGGACACAGCAGTGCCACATGCCTGTCGACCTGTGTGTCTTCTGCTCTGCGCTTGCTGTCCATGTGTCCTACACAGTACTGATGCATGCTTTAAAACTGATAATTAGGGATGTTCGAATTTCCATGGTGAATGATTGTACAGCTTAATTTTTCCAAATGATGTTTTACTGAAGGAGCTATTTTGATTAACTTTTAAAATTTCTTATACAACTCCATACATTCACAAAATGAACGACCACTCAGCTAATTTATCAATGAAAATAATTCATGAGTGTAAGTTCTTTAAGAAAGTAGAAATAGGATTCTAAATATTTTATTTGCTTCTGGTTACTTTGCTTTTTTTTATTTTGAAGAGAATAAAACCAAATGAAATAAAATAGAGTCAATCAAAACAATGAACATGGTGGTACAGGACTTCAAAACAAGATAAAAGGAAATCTACAATGGCTCCCATAATGTCTCTTGTTATCTTCAAAGTAACTGTCCATACCATCAGGCACAACAAAACCAAAGAAAACAGAACAGAATGAAACCAATCAAAACAAACCAGTGAAAGCAATACAGGACCTCAAAACAAGACAATAGGAAAACATCAGTGGCTACCATTATGCCTCTTGTTATCTTCAAAGTAGCTGCCCATGCCATCAAACACAATACAATCAAACAAAACAAAATAGAATAAAATTAATGAAAACAAAACAAAGCAATACAGGGCTTCAAAACAAGGTAATAGGAAATCAATAATGGCAACCAAAATATATTTTATCTTTGAAACAGCTGTCCATGCTATCAAATATAATAAAATCAAACATAAAGCAGAGTAAAACCAGACTAAACAGAACAATTAAAACAATACAGGGTTTCAAAACAATAATAGATTAACAATGGCCTGTGCTTTCCCTTTTTAGACATTTTCTCCTCTTTCACTTTCACAATATTTGTTGTGCATTTTGATCCCACTAATTCCTTTAGTTCTTTATACTAGGGATACAACAGGATGTTCACCCATGTGACTAAACCATTTTACCCATGAGCATGATCTCAAGTTGTATCTATTTACCTACAGGAGCCTCAAGGTTATCTTTCTTTATAGATGAGTAGTTTTCCATTGTATAAAAATGCCATATCTTTCTTACCCACTCTGCAGCTAATGGGCAAGCTACCCCCACTTCTTTCTGGTTTCCTGCCACATAGAGCGTCATTTTCTCACCTTTGACTTTCTGTGAACCCCTTTTCGACTTAAATGTGTTTCTTGTATAAAGCATATTGATGGATCCTATCTCCTAATCCACTCTGCCTGTGTTTCTTTTTATTGGTGAACTGAGAATATCTGCATTAACGGTTATGGCCAACTTGTCTCTGCCATGCTATTTTCCTGCCATTGGCTGTCTGCTTTTCCCCTCCATTCAGTTGTCTGCCTCACTGGGTGATCCCCCACTTCCGCTGTTCCTGGAACTGTGGTCTTTTTTATCTTTCTCTAGAATGTCCTTCAGGGTTCTTTGTAGGGTTGGTTTGGTGGTCATGAATTCCTTCAGTTGTTCTTTGTCATGGAAGTATCTTGTTTCTCCATTAATTCTGAAAGATAGTTTTGCAGTGTACATCAATCTGGGTTGGAAGTTGTTTTCTTTCAGGACTTGAAATACTTCACTCAAAGCTCTTCTTGACTTGATGGTTTGTGTTGAGAAGTCTGTCATGATTCTGATGGGTTTTCCTTTATAGGTGATCTGTTTCTTTTCTCTAACAGCTTTTAATATTCTGTTCTCATGTTGCATTTCTGGGATCTTGATTATTATATGTCTGGGTATAGATTTATTTTGGTTATGGCTAGCTGGAGTCCTATATGCCTCACTTATCTGTACATCATGTCCTTTCCCCATGTTTGGGAAGTTTTCTGGCTATCATTTCTGTAAATAGAGTTTTAATGTCATTTGTGTTGACCCCTGCTTTTTCACTAATTCCTATTATTCTTAAATTATTTTGCTTTGTGTTGTCTTTCAGCTGTTGAATTATTTCCTGGTTCCTTTTATTTTTAAGAGATCTTTCCTTTTGTGATCACAAGCTGCACACCTGCCTTCAAGATCTGAAAGTCTATCTTCAGTTTCTTTCAAGGGGTTTTGCCAACTTTCAGTGGAGTTTTTAATTTCCCAAATATCTCTTTGAATCTGTTTCATATATTCTAAATGTTTTTTATATTGTCCATTCAAGATTTCCTGCATTTTCCTGGGCTCCTCTATTTTTTTATTTATGTCATCTTTAGAGGTGCTTAGCAATTCTTTTATTATGTTTTTCATTTCTTCTTTTACCTGAGGTAGTATTTCTGTTCTAATTTCTTTTGTAGCCTCATGAAGTTGTTTCTTTACTTCAGTTGCCATCACTTCAGAAACTTCAGGTGTGTGACTCCTAATCTCTTCCATGTTTACATCTCCTGGACTTGCTCTGCTTGAGTTGGAGGCCAGAGACTGTTTTTTGCTTATTCATCTTGACATATTCCTGGGTTCTTCCAGAGAAGCCAGTTGTGGGGTCCCAGGCATTTCTTGCATTGGCTACAATTTCTCTGAAGCATGACTGTTTGGTTCTCCTGGCCAGTGCTGACTGCTGGTATCTGATGGTGGCCATTCGATGTGCTGGTGCAGGGCTGGCTGCTCCTTTTTGCAGCCTGCACTGGCTACCTGAGTTGGGGAGCCTCCATGATGGTGGCTGAAGTGTGCACAGGAGTAGGACTGGCCACTGTCTCCTGGGCCTGAGCTAGTTACTAGTGGGGAGCCTCCACGATGGCCAGTACTTTGCTTTTATATCCTTTGGTAAAATCTCTTCTCCCAGGTGAATTTTTCTAACTTTTTAACCACGAAACAATGTCCACTAAGTTCTCGCTTCATGTCTCACATCATGTAATCTGGTGTGTAGTTGATATGGATATAGTGACAGTGAAATGGAACTTGCTGTGAAGATCTATTTTATGTAATTGCAATGCATGCATTACATAATAAAGTATGCTACATAAATGTGCAGTCCCTTATGTGTTCAGTTCAGATAAAAAATAGATGAGTCTTTTTATATTTTTATAATGCTTTTTTTTGAATGGCAGTAGTTTATTTTTTTATATTTATTTATATTTATAATGCTTTTTATACTCTAGATTGTTTTCACAACTGAAGAACCTATGTTGTCTACCTAGAAAACTACTTAGCAGCGAATAAGCCTTATTAAATGCCATTCTTCTGTTTAAATGATGCATTAATATAAAGTAGGACATGGTGGAGAACTGAGTCTGAATAAATCATAAATGGACTTTTTCTATAACTTCCCAGAGGGCAAGGAGATAAATTCAAAGGGAGATGATCAGTTGTAGCCCACACCTCATCCCAAAGACCCGAAGCATTCAGAGCCTGTGGCAGCTCGGCCTGGTGACTGACAGGAGCAGAGCACGAGTGGAGGGGATGCTAGCACACAGTCTGTGACTGCAGGAACTTAACCTGTTTTTATGATTTTTAAACACCTCATTAGATAAATAAGGTTAATACCTTTATTATGATCTGATAGAGCTGGTTGTAAAGATTAAATTAGGTAATAAAAAGAACAAGGCCCAGCGTCTTTTCACATAGAAGATACTTGGCAGCTTTAATTCTCTTTGTCTGGGGACAGAGAGGAGCAAAATGTAGGAATATAGTAGAAGAACACAATTGAATATGTGATACTGTGTTTTCTCAGACTCTAAAAGACATTAACTGCTCTCCTGAAATTAAAGCTGTATTTGTAGTCACAGGCAGATAAATCTTGAAATGATGCATTGTCTGTTGCATTGCTGTGATTATTAACATAAGTGAGACTTGACCAACTCTTGAATTTTAAATTAGTCTCCTAGCATAGAGCTTATATTTTTCATAATTTTAGTCTTTGTTTAAAAAATATTTTAATATTTTTATTATTCTATTTCATGTTAATTACATTTTCCACTCATATCTTTAAGATCACAAATTTCAAATGCTAGTTCCTTTTAAATATATTAGTTTAACTAATTTTTGTCTTGCCAAGTAAACCCAGAAGTTTTTAAAAAATTTAAATAAGATCCTTAAATCAGAAAACATTTATACAGTAATTTCACTCTACTAAATTTTGTCATAGATTTTACTTATTATTTATAAGCAGTTTTTTCCCTAGCAGTTTTTAAAATTGATGTTCATAATATTAATTTTTTTTGTAATACTAGTTTTCAAGTCAAACTCTCTTTTAACATAGAGTATATAATTTAGTTTTTCTGTTCTTTACACACATACCATGCTTTTTTACAAAACGTTTGAGGGCACATACAGCCATATTGATAACTTTTGTGAGCTGAGATGATCAGTATTAAAATAGAGCGTAATCATAATTCGCTAGTGAGAAATAATTTAAAAAAAATTTAAGTCTTATAACTTTTGTAGCTTTGTGCTAATGGCAGACATTTAAAAAATCTTAGCAGTGAAAAATCACTTCCTTGTAGACAAACAGGAATTTTAATCAAGGGCAGTGTTTCTTTTATTAATGTGAATGTAATGATGAGTATCCCTGGAGTTAGCAGTACAACCGGCATAGTTCGTTAAACTGAAGTGTTAGGTAACATAATAATTGGCTGAGTTTTCTTAATTTTATGTAACTAAGCAGTACTCATCTTTCCGTAGGAAATATTTTAATTTTACCAAGCTGTCTAGGACAAATAATTAAAGTATTTGACTCATTAATATAAATTAATATAAATTGGTGAATACATGCTTTCTTTTAAAAGTAGGGCAACATACAGCTTTTTATTATTAAATCAGCATAGGAATATTCTTGAGAACAAGCCATGGAATTCAGTATGCTGGGCCTGGGTCTCTCTGGGTTCATTCTGACAGCTAACCATGCTCATGTAGACTACAAAGAGAATGGACGCGCAGAATAAAGTCAGTCCTTATGCAGGAACAACTGGATTTCTTTTTTAAAAATGTACAATTGGAATTTTCCTAAGACCTTACTAGAGAGAAAAGGATTTATTTGTATATATTATTCTACAGCACATATAGTATACTTGGTTATGGTTTTAGAACATGGGTTTATGGGGCTGTGATGTCCCCAACCCCCGAACCTTTTGGGGTTCAGCTGTTTATAGAAACTTGCATCACAACATAACTGCTTCAGATGCGTGGCTGTTCCCACATCAAAAGAATCTCAGGCCCCATATTCCATTATTTATGGCCCGTTGTCATGAGGTAAGCTTCGTCATTTATAATATCCCCAGGAGTAAAGCCCCTTCCAACTGGGAGCCGCAGGAAGCACCAAGACGAGCTTGGTGTGCGGCATCTTTTCCCTTTCTCTTCCTTCAGCTTTTGTGAATCATAGATCACAGAGGCCTTGTTCTCAGAGCACAGACAGGGAGCCGAGGAAGGAGAGCTGGGCCTGGGCGCTGGGGACCGCACGCTCGATGCCTCGTTCAGGGAAAGGGCTCCTCATGTGTGCACACTTAATCTCACGCGTGCATGTGTATGCATTTCATGTTGCAGGAAGAGACTATTAGAACAATGAGATGTTTTGTGAGTACACAATAAGTTAACTGGCTAATACATTTAAAAATAATTCTGGATATAGTCAAGGGAATTTGTGAATAGTCAACTACTCAGCATTGTCACCAGGTATACTGGGTGTATTGCAGAAAGGTGCTAATGCAAGTACTAGTATCACACTTGTATAGGGCAATTTTTCCTTTCCATTTCTAGTCTAGCATTAATTCAGCTCAGGTATATTTTCCGTGGGAAAAAATAGATTTTATGAAGTCCCATTTTTATAGCCTGAAGATTTTTGTAAGTGAAGGGTATATAAAAATAGTGATAAATCTTGATAAATTTTAGTTTCACATTCCAGGCCAGACTTCTGGTGCAGGAATCTTGAAGAGCATCAGCTGAAGTCCTTGTAATGCACAGGCATGTGCCATTTCAAGATGTATTAAGTTGTTTAGCGACACATCCAGTAGAGGAAAAGGTTAAAAAATGTGTAAGATGTTATTAGAAAATTCTCCCCTGATTACTCAGTTGCAACTGTGTTTTCTTTATCATTGCTTTTGGATAACAGATTCTGCAGATTCATAGTGAGGATTCCTATTTGGAAGTGGCAGGTTTTGCAATTCTAACTTACCGTAGAACTACAGTATACATGAAATTTTTGAAAACAAAAGAGTCTTCCCTAAAAGAGTGGTGAATGCCTGGATCCTAACTTTCTGGGGACTCTGGTCTGTGAAGAAGCACTGAGCGCAGTGTCTTGACTGGAGAAGCTTCCCACCCCAGGCGCCCACTGCCCCGTGTCTCAGGTGGGGTTGGAAATGTAAGGGAAAGTGCCAAGAAAAAGTGTTTTGTAGGTGACCATCGACTAGCAGTTTAATCTCTGGACATATGACCAGATACATCTACATTCTAAAGACAGTAAGCATTTTTTTCATACTTAAGGTAAGCGACTTGTCTGGGGAGAAAGTTCTCAGGAAGTTAGCTGCTCTGTCTGTCTGAACCGGGCTTTGACACATGAAGCCTCTCTTTCAGCAGATGTGTCAACCCTGGGGGGACTCCCCAGTTTCCTAAGTTCATGTGGCCAAACTGCAGTCTCAGAATCTTTTCTCAGAGGCAGAGCTCCAACCTCGGTGGTGTATCAGTGACTCACTCTCATTTTGATGTGTTCTGTGCCTGAGTTCCTGGGGCCCAGGAAAGGTGGACCTGGGCAGGGTTACACAGGGCAGATGCCCTGCATAGGCGCTGTGTCGCGGTCTGTTGATGTAGCATGCTCACCATGCGTGGGTGCCAGTCCGAGTGCCTCAGCGAGACAGCAGACTCCATCTCAGAGCCCTGTTTGACGGGGCAGCATCCCCTGACATTGGATGGGCACTGACGTCTGGGGTACTTGCACCAGCAGGGGCCTGGAGAGGAGGTGCTGCACCACGCCTCTGACAGGTGCTC
>RJWT010003865.1:0-35101 GCA_004365215.1 Cuniculus paca
CACAGAAAGTGGAGTCCAGCATGACTGGGAAACTAAAGAGCTGCCGATCAACCTGGGCATTGTGAGAGAGCACTTGCCTGTGGTTTCCTCACACTCTCCTCCCGCTGTGTGGGAGCATAGCTTGCATTTGGGAAACACACCAGGGTGTGTGAGAGCATGGCTGAGCTGCTTCCCCTCAGACACAGTCCCAAGAAGAAGGCTGCTCTAAGCTGGTATATGTAATGCTTTTATTTTGACTTTAAGGTTGAATAAAATTTTGTTCTACAGAGGTTTCCTTTCTTGACTTCTCACTTTTTACTGAGAACCTGAGCCATATGGCATCAGCTTAGACTTTGTCCTGGAAGAGGCCCATGTGTTGTTTCCTGAGGAGCCCCCTGGGTGGGAGATCCCACACTGTGGCCTTCTCCTGCCTTTTGTTGTCCTTAATGTCTTAGTTGACATGTGGTACCTACCACCCAGTGATGTCATAAGAAAAGCAGCTGCCCTGGCACCTGAGAGGTGCACCCATAGGGCAACTGGAAACTCTCTGCGACCTGATCACCTATGTTATGGCTTCTGGTGTCACCCACATGCTCCGTAGCAGCACGATGGCAGAGCGAGCCACTGCTGAACCTGTGTGTGTGGTATGTGCAGGCGCGTGTCATTCACAGCTGAGTGAGCTTCTTTTGTCTGGATTGTGCCCGGGGGGAATGTGACATACTTGGGGACCCCATGCTTTGAAACTGATTTGCTGTGGCAGCCTCTTCTGCTGGCATTAGAACCATTTGTGCTCTTGTTCCTCTGTGAGCTGCACAGTGGCAGGTGGAGAGGAGAGGATTGTAGCTGTTGTCCTCATGGGTACCCTGCTGCAGGGGGCAGTAGAGTGCGCTCACTGGGGTTGCACTGTCTCAAGTCCAGCTCCACAGGGTGCTGGGTCTCTGGACTCGCTGAGCATGTTGGTGACGTTGGAAAAAGTGGGCCACTGCAGGCATATGTCTATTCATCACCCCACTTTCTAGGTTCTGTCCTCATGGTGTTCCTTACCAATTTAGTGACCGTTCCCCTTTAGTTGTTCATAAAGTAAATTACAGATGAATGCCCTTTGGTTAAAGTTCATTCATTTCTGGTTTTACTGCATGGTTAGCAGAGATTGCTGCTGTCTGTGCCATTTCTGTCCCATGAAACTTACTGAGATTTCTTTGGGCTGTAATGTAAGTGGGGTTTTAATGGGTGTTTCCAGGTGTTTAAGAGGAAAGTATGCCTGCCATTTCTGGTGCTGAGGTTTGGTATGCTAACATCCGCCTGTCATCGTGTCTCTCTTTCCTGTTTGCGTATTGCTGACCCTAGCTTGGCAGGGCTGATGGTAACCTGCGAACACTCCATGTGTCACTGTGCTTCTGCTTCTTTCCTGGAACCTCAGTTCCTGCCTCTGTTATTGGCCACTCCTTGGGCGTGCTTAGTTCAGAAGGCTTCATGGCAGGGTGAGTCTTCTGCAATGGGAAGTGGCTGCCTGCCAGGTCTCGGTCATTGCTTGGGGCAAGGCTGGGCGTTGTCCGGGATCCACATTGCAGCCCTTATGCCTCTGCCTAGTGTGTGTGCTTCCCACTTGCTGATATTTAGCCCTGTTACTCAGTTAACAGCCATGTCTCTAGTATAAAGCAGGAGTGGTTTGTGAACCACCTGAGACTTGACAGCTGGTAAACCCACCTGCATTTATTCATGTGCTGGTGTAACCAATGTGTTCATATTAAACTGTCATATAACTTGCTTCTATATTTAGTGTATTTTACTTATTGTATATCTTTTCTTTAAACAGTGTGACATGTCATCTTCCATCCCCTCTCTTTTATTCTTTTGGTATTTAGGAAGGCTCCTGCCTTGGTTTTCTTGGTCATCTCCATACGTTTCTCCCTCAGCATTTGTAGGAAATTGGCTTTTGGATACTGTCTTGGTTACTTTTTCTTCGTTGCTGAGACAAACACCTAACACCAAAATGAAGCAAGGAAAGGTTTATTTAGCTCACAGTTTCTGGAGATTTCAGTCCATAATCAGCTGGCTCCAAGGCAGGGTGGCATGGCACTGGGGCAACACTTCAAGGCAGCAGCCAGAGCAAAAAAGAGAAAAGGCAAGCCTCTTCTCTACCCTTATATTGTACACAGGTCACCCCCCTACACCTAGGGTGGGTGTAGCACTCACAAAATGTTCTTGCCCTCCTTTGCACAGGATGAGGATATTTACAAAGTAAGAACCCTGGCTCCCTGCTGAGTCTCTCAGTTAAACTTCTAAACTTCTCAAGTTGACACAATGTATTAACCATAAGAGATACTGATATCTGCAGATGCTCATACCCCATGTACAGAGTGACACTGTATTTGCACAGAACCTCCACAACTTTAAATCATCCCTATCTTACTTATAAATGCCAAATGCAATGTAAATATCATGTAAATTTTTGTTAAACTATATTGTTCAGGGAACAATGACAAGAAAAAAAAGTCTGTTCCTGTTCAATACAGATACAGTTTTTCCTCTGAGTACTTCTAGTCTGTGATTGGTTGCATTTACGTTGAGAGCTGGCAGGCACGGAGGTCCAACTGTAATTGTGTCTGATACGGTGCCTGGTCCCTCTGGTCTTCCTCTTACCATTGTGTTTGCTCTGTCAGCTTCCAGTGGTTTTCTTGTCTCCAGCTCACTTCCTATGTCAGTGAACTTACTCTACTTCATCCTTTTTCCATTCATCTACCTCTGACTCATTTGGTGCATGTATCTACTTTTTCAAAGCAGTACCCTTAAGAACCCTTTCTCACACTGCCCTCTCCATCCCTGCCTTTACTGCTTGTTTTGATCTTCAACATGCATTATTGTTGCTTGTGCTGATTCCCCAACTATCCCTTGGCATGAGGGAGTTTGTCCTTAGTGGGCTTCTCATGAGGCACTTAGAGACACAGCTCTACTTCGCTCTTGGATATGGAAGGCTCTAATTTTGCAGCACTATCTGGCTGACAGAAAGCCCGGGGGCCACACTTTGTTTTTATGGAGTTGGTGAAGGGGTGGCCCCACTGTGACCTGCTCGTGGCTGTGTCAGAGTCTGCCTCCTGGCTTTTGCTGAGTGAGTTGGCACTTCTGCCCAGAGCCCCAGAAAATCTTCGCTGTCTCAGGAGTTCACTGCACGTGCCCCAGGGCACACCCTGGTCCTTTTGCTTAAGTGCATGATGAGCCTCTTCAGCTCACCAAATAATTTTCCCCAAAAACCATGTCTGGAGGCTTAAGTATTAGTTTTCCTTCATAGTTTTGCTCTCTCTCTTTTTGGGAATTCCAGTATATACTTCTTGGGTCATTTTTGTATTATACTTGATACCTATCACTTTGTCTTTGATCATTTTTACCCAGTCTCATTTTCTTTTGATGTTTTCAGTCCTCACTTATACATTCAACTGAAGTTATTCTCCTTCCACCCCTTGTAACAGTCTTTATTTCCAGGCTGATCTTGTCCTTCTTTTTTGTTTCTTTTCTAGTTTGTTCTTATTTTGAGCTTTCTTTTTTGTTCAATCTTAATCGTCCATTTGTGTTCTTGAGACATCTAGTTCTACCCTTCTGGTGCCTCTCACATCTGTACATGACATTAATAGTTTCAGTTACTTCTGGAGTTCTGTGTTAGATTCTCTGCTTTGTGGTTGAAGGTGATATCATCAGCTGGAAGATTGGCTTTTTCTGTTTCCTCGCACAGAACTGTAATGGGCTTCACTTTGAAATGATTATCTAACCCAAGGGACTTTCTGTGCCTTTTGCTCTGTTTCACAGTGCACAGGACTTCCTCAACTAGCAGTAACTGGTGTCTCTGGTTGGGTAGAGAGTGTCAAGGCATGTGGGGTTCACCAGGTTTCTTTATCCACAAGCATCCTTTTCTACTAGTCAGAAAACTGTAGTTTTTAAAAAATAGTACTTCTGGAGATAAGTTAAATCAGTGTGCCTTTTGATGCCTTGGTGTATTGCTGTGGGAAACACATTCACTCTTCCTGCATTCCTTTCTCTTTCCTACCATGGTTCCCACATTGACTTACTCTTCAGTTTCTCTTCCCTCCTCTGAAGCACCTTTGTCACAGGATTAACATTTCTGACCTCAGATTCCACTGCACCCTCCCTTGGCTTCCCAGAAATCACTGCTTTGACCCAGGGGCATTTACTCTCTCCCTGGCCTTTGAGTCCTCACAGCTTGGGACTGATGTAATTTTGTTCTGAAGCTGCTGGGACACCATGATTCACTCTCCTTTGTGCTGCTAGTTTCTCTGTCAGCTGATCACATAGAGCTCTGGCTGCTTAACTGTGGGGTCTTCAAGGAACAGAATTTTCAATTCTCCTGATTTTTGAAAGTCACCCTGGCTGCTAGAATTGAGACTAGGTGTCAAGAGGTCCTGCTGTTCAATCTGTTTTCTTCACTTAAACCTTGTTTAATTTTGGCATTTCATCATCTTCAGGACTCTTGTTGTCTTTGAGCAAATAGGCTGAATGAGCTCCTGTGGAGATGGACGAATGATCAGCTTGTGTCTGAGGCTAGCTGGGGACTAAGATTCTCTATAAAAAATTTAATTCTCACTTTCACTGGTATTACTGCCTTTGGAGCCACACATGCAGCCAAGTGGTCTGTCCTGCTGGGCTTTCCTCTCATTGGCTCAGGTTTTCTCTTCCCTTGCTATCCTGCACTGCTTATCACTCCCTCCCCTCTTCCTGATCCCAGTATTGTGTCCACAACTCTAGTATTCTCCCTTCCCCAGATACTTGGTGCCTACAGGGGTGCACCTTTTTCCTGGTGGCTGCTGCATGCTGGTATGTGCTTTTCCATTTCTTAGTATCATTGAGCGTGGTTTCTTTAAGGGTGGAAATGAATATATGTAATTCTGCCACCTTTAATGGGAGGTCTCTTCCATTGCTTTCTTACTTTTTTTTTTTTTTTCAGTACTGGGGATTGATCCCAGGGCCTCACATATGCTACTTAAGTGCTTTACCACTGAGCCACACTCCTCAGCCTTTTTTATTTTGAGATATGGTCTTACTAAGTTGCTCAGGCTGACCTTGAACTCTTCAATCTTTCTGCCTCCATCTCCCAAGTATCTGAGATTACAAACATATACCAGCACACCTGGCTCTTTTTGGTTTTTAACCTTTGAGAGTTAACTTAGCTTTTAAAATTAAGATGTAGTTCATATATCATGAGGTTCAGTCTTAAAGTGTGCATTCCAGTGACTTCAGTATATCCCATGCATCAACTTCAGGGCCCAGCTCCACAACCATGTCTCCCACCTGTGGCCAGTAGCATCTAAGCCCTGTGCTACACCTGTGCAGCAGCCTCCCTAGCTGTGGGCCCTGGAAAAGAGGGTAGTCTTCAGTCAACCTTATCCTTCATAGAATCTTTGTGTGACAATTAAACTTAACTGTCAATTAGGATAATTTTACACTAAATAAAGAGACTCCTGGGGAGGTTCTGGATCATGGGGTGATATACTCTTCAGTGGATTTATCCACTGATACTCACAGCTGAGTGTGCTGATAGGCCACAGCTGAGGCAGGGCCAGCTGGACATGGGCCATTGACTGAACGTATGGAGGGTACATCTCTTGCTGGCGTTCCACTTCCTAGCCACCATGAAATAAACAGTTTTGTCTTTCCACCATAATGTCTCTGCTTTAGAGGCAGCTGACCATAGATTAGATCTTCTGAAATGCTGAGCTGAGTAAACCATTTCCCCCTTCAAGTTGTGGCTGTTGGATATTTAGTTCTAGAAGTGGGAAAACTGACCAGTTCACTTTGCATGGGCACTTTCTGGTCCACCTCACTTTAAATTTCATGCAGTTGTGTGAGCAAGATATTGGCTAGAAATGACCTAGGGTCGCGCTGTGTGGCTACCTGACTGGTTCAGAGGAGGGCAGAAGCATCTAGCACAGATTCTGATTACTGTGGGGGCCATGGTGTAAGGAGTCCAAGTGCTGGAGTTGTTGTCAGTGGGCCTTCTAGGATGCCCATAGCAATGACTAGTGGAGGTTTTAAACATGCATTAGCAGAATAGAATATGAACACAGCAAGGGGATGGCCTTCGGTACCGAGCACCTGTCACTAGGAGTCGGGTCTCCAGCTTGTGCACTAGACCTAAATTCAAAAGGAAAAATGTCAAAAACATGAGTGAAAATGAGGCATTCTAGGAAAACACTAGATGGTGCAGAAGGCGGCTCCAGTGAGCAAAATTGCAAACTGGAGTTAGAAAACTAGTGATGCACTTAAATGAATGTACAGTTTCATAAATGTCAGTTTAAAACCAGTGTATGCAGATAAGTGTACTAACTGTTATAGGTAAACATTATATAGGCTCCCCAGGAGGTTTTCCCTGGGCTGCGCACTCTGAAGCAGGTGCCTACCCAGGCTGCTGTGACCTCTTTAGGCCTTGTTGGCGGTGCTCCCAGGGTCAGCTCTGCTGGCATTAACTCCTGCCCACTCAAACTTAGCCCTCGATGCTCCAGAGACGTTTACTGCTCTGCTGATGCCAGAAGTGATGTGGAGGCCCAGTCCCAAGGGCAAAGCTGTGCACAGGACCTCATATGCCCTGTTTTTCTGTTTCAGGTAGGTGGGTTCTACATAGGCTGCCCCCTCTGCAGATCTCCAGCTCCTGTGACGATGCACTGAGCCCAGGTGTATCCAGTGTTTGCATCTATGGACCTACTCTGAACTGTCCAGCCTGCCTATGGGGGAAGGTGAGTGGCTGCCTGTTCTGGTTGCTGGCTTATTCACCAGGGACATCACCACAGAGCTGAACTCGCCCTGGGAAGTGGTCCAGGCCTGTGTCCCACCTGCTGTGGTCCAGAAGTCTGAGTCCTGGAGCGCATGACCCTGGGTCAGAGGAGCTTCCTCATCCCATTGGTTGCAGGCTGGCTGTGGTGCACATGCTTGGGCTTTCAGGTCCACAGCTATCCCCTGGAGTCTACTTGGGCACCAGGGCAGCAATGGGAAACCAGGTTTCAGGAATGATGAGGAGAAGGCTAGGCCAGCTGCCAAAGATCCCCAAGGGGTGTCTGGAAAGAGTGGGTCTTGGGAGCCTGGGCTGGGCAGCATCAGGAGTGGGTGCTTTCGTGGCACCTGGCACCACCTTGAAGTAGCAGTTTCCGTAGCTCCAGTGGTGCCATCACCCTGCACCATCAGAACTGTGATGAGGTTGGCTGAGGAGCACAGGCTTGGCTCAGGCACCCTGAAGAATTGTGCCTAGGAGGAGGCCTTTGGCTTTTCAGACCTTTAACAAGTAAGCAGAGCCCTTAGCACACATGGACTCTGTGTACTTGTGCATATGTGTGCCTGGTACTAGAGGCTGAACCCAGAACCTCCACACTGAGCTATATCCCCAGTCTTTTTTAATGCTTTAAGACAAGGTCTTGCTAAGTTACTAAGCTACCCAGGCTGGGCTTGAATTTAAAATTCTCCTGCCTCAGCCTCCCATCGTGCTGGAATTTACATGTTACTTTTTAAGCATTCAGAGGGCATGTACAAAACTAGAGTAAGTTTGGCCTCAGTAATTCAGGTAACAATATATGTTTTCCTCCCATGAGGGAGCTGTGCTGGAATTAGTGGTAAAGGAAGGCTTATATAAATAACAGGTTACAAAAACTCGTTATTACAAGCATAATCCTAGGAAAGTGTAAGGAACCTTGAAGCTAAACAATGATAAAACAGCACATCCAGATTAATGTGATGCAGTTAAAACAGCGCTGAGGACATCTTGATTATAAGTATATGTGATCAGAACGGGAGAAAACTAAAAGTGCCAGGGTAAACCAACACAAAAGGTCAAGAAAAAGAGCGAGAGAAGAAACCGAGGATCCAGGGCCAGAGTAATAAAGGACACAGCAGAGATCAGTAAGCAGAAAACACAGAATCACAGGGGAACTCAACAGGACTAAAGCTACAGGCTGGCTTGTTGCTTTAAAGAGTAGATAAGAAGAATGAAAGAAGAGGATGATATAGTGCTAATTAAAGACACAAAAAATAGGAAATAACTGTAGATACAACTGAGAAGAAAAAAGAGTATTGTAATATATGCAAGCAGGTTTGAAAGCTTAAAGGACTTTGATAATTGCCTAGGAAAGTATAAAGTGCCAAAATAGATTCAAGAAGAACTAGAGAATTTGAGTTGGCCAACAGATATTAAAGATATTTAAATGACAAAGACTTCCCATTGATGAAAAGAATCTTCACACACTGAATCATGGGTGAATTGTACCTAACTTCAAGGAACTCTTTGTCTTCTGACTTAAACAGAGCATCCCAGAACATAGAGGGAGAGCTCCCAGCACTTCACAGGATATGAATATAATCTTGACTGCAATACGACATGACTTTTTAAAACAGAAGAGGCACATTTTATTAGAACTATACTTAAAAATTCAATGTAAAATGTTAATGTGCCAAACTCACAGATACATTTAAAACAAAGCTAAATAGAACATTGTGATCTAATAGTTTGTCATGTGATTTCAAGGTTGATTCAACAAGAAAGCATATATAAATGTGAATCAGTTTATTAATAAAGAAAGAGAGAAAAACAACATGATTAACTCAGGACATGTGATGAAGTCTGTTTTTATTAATAGCACTAGAGGTCTTTCCCATGCACAGGAATAAGACAGAAGGAGTTAAAGGGAAAAAATAACACTGGTATTCTTTGCAGAGTGTGATGGTTTTCTCTATAAAAACCAAAAGGACCAAAATCTACTAGAAAAAATAGACAAGTTTAGCAGGTTTTCAGGATGTAAGATCACCAAGCATAAAGTGATTAGCCTTTTTCTATATCAGCAATAACCAAACAAAATATAATTTAAAAATACCAAGTGCATGTCTGTAATCCCAGCACTCAAGAGGCCAAAGCAGGAGTATCACCACCACAAGTTCAAGACTAGCCTGAGCTACATAGCAAGACCCTGTCTCAAATAAGCAAATTAATTAAAAATACCATTCTGTTCACAATGGCTTTGGAACCTGGAAAGTATCCAGAAGTTAATCTAATTGAAATGCACAGAACTGTGAAGCCAAAACCTGATGCTTTAATAAAGGACCCAGGACAGAATGAATGATGGGGGAGACAACTTATGAGCTCACGAGGAAATGTATCTGTGCATAAGTCCAGTGTGATGTTGAACCAAAACTCCAGGTGGATTTTCAAGTATTCAGTAAGCACTTAGAGGTCACGCAAAAGTCTGTGGGTAATAAATCTTCTAGAAGAGAGTTGTCGGCATTGGAGGAGTGAAAAGCTGAAAGGCCTGACTCCCCAGAGAGTTGAACATTCCATTGTCAGGGTTACAAAGCTGTGCTATTGGCATCAAATTGGACAAGACCTAAATGTGAAAGGTAAAAGCTATTGCACTAATAAAAAAAATAGGGTAATATCTTTATTATTTGGAAGAAAAAAATTGGTCAATAAAACTTTTAAAAACAAAAAAAGAGGTTGGATAAAGATTTAGTAAGTTATACCAAATTAGATTCCATAGAAAAAGTTAATTAAAAAATGAAAGGAGAAGGTATATGAGGAGCCTGAAACCAAAGAAACTTCAGTATCTAGAGAATGCTAAAACCCTAAGAAGCCCCCTTCTGTGAGCAGAGTAGAGCCCCACAGACACCCACATCCTAATTGCTCGAGCCATGACCACATGCCCTTGTGTGGTGGAGCTGATGGTGCAGATGGCTTTATGGCTACTAAGCTGCTTGAGCTCAGAGAAAGGGGCCAGGCCTGTGGGCTTTTTGAGCTGTCTGAGAACTGTAAACATGGAAGAGGGGAAGAAGGCTGGAGTCGGGGATCTAAAGTTGTTGGGCTGCTGGCTTTGAAGGTGGGGGGCAGGGCTAAGGGGATTGCAGCGGCCTCTAAATGCTGGGAAAGGGTCTCCAGGCCTTCAGGAGGACCCAGCCCAGTGAGGTGTTTCAGACATCTGACCTCCAGAACTGTAAAATGAACCATTTGTGTTGGTTTAAGCCATCAAGTTTGTGGTTATTTGTAGCATCAGCAATAGGAAACTAATGCACACTGTAACTCCAACAGAAAAACGGGCAAAGGATTTGAAAGACAGTTCAGAGAAGAGGAAATGCAAAAGGCTGATGTAGAAATATTCAGATTCACCCCTAATCAGAGAAATGAAAAGTGAACAGCGTTAACACCACTCTGTGCTGGAGAGACTGGCAGAACTACAGCACCATATGGTGCCAAGTGTTGCAAAAACAGGCCAACTGGCAGCACCCTGGAGCACACTTCCAGAGGCTGAGACCACAGGATCAACACTGCATGTGACTCAGCATAGCATCTACTCTGTGTCTTTGCAGTGATGAAATTCCTAGGGCAACACACACGCAAAAAGAGACAGACACCCCACATGCCTTGTTGGGCTCTGTGGATATAAGCATGGAACAGATCTCAGTGTCCCTTCCCGGAAGAGAGAAGACAACACTGGTGGAAGCATGCCACAGAGCAGTTGGGCATCCCTTGCCACCTGTCTACAGAGAACAGGAGGGGATCTTAACACAGTGTTGAGTGTTCAACCTCCAGGAAAGATTAATGATGTCAAGCCATTCTGGGCACAGAAAAGCCAGCACTCATATCCTCAAGGGCGTGGGACTGACCTGTGTTCAGCCTTGGGAGGGCCTTATGGAGGATGATGTCACAATGGCAGAAATGTGTGTGACAGGAAGGGGTCACCTAGTGAGACAGGAAGCCAAAGAGAGAGAGAGACTCTCCCATGTTCCTCCTGCAGGAATGCCCCCAGTGACCTGAAGACTTCCCACAAGGCTCCTCCTCTTGAAGACCCACCACCTCTTAACACTGCCACACATTGAGGTTCAGCACATGAACCTGGGGTCACAGACCACATCCAAATCACAGTAATAATGTTTGTCACCCTTTCATGTGATTATTGGCCATTCATGTGTATACTTTGGAAAAAGATCTATTCAAGGGCTTTACTTCCCCCTTTATTTTTCTGGTACGGGGGATCGAACTCATGAGCTTGCACTTGCAAGGCAAGCGCTTGTGCCGCTGAGCTAAATCCCCAGCCCTTTCCCCATTTTTAATTGAGTTGTTTGGGTTTTGTTTTGTTGTAGGAGTTTTTCATCTAACCTGGATTTGCCCCTTGTCCATGTGATTTGCTGATATTCCCCCCATTCCATATGTTGCCTTTTCTCTCTGTTAATTCTGTTGATGCCCCAAAATACTAAACTGATGCAGTCTAGTTTAGCTATTTTTACTTTGCTGTTTGTGTTTTTGGTGTCGTATCCAAAAACCTACTTCCAAATTCAACATCGTGTAGCTTTTGTCTTGTGTTTTCTTCTGAGTTTTGTGGTCTCAGCTATTATGTTTAGGTGCTTGATCTTTTTGAGTTTATTTTGTGTGTGGTACTAGGTAAGCCGTGACTCCCCCTCAGGATGTGCTTGGCACTCTCATCAAATGTCACTTGACCACACATGTAAGAGTGGGTTTCCAGCCTTTTTATTTTATCCCATCCCTCTGTTGTCTGTGTTTGGCTATCACCACACTGTTTCCATGACCTTCAATTTGTAAAATGTTTTGAAGTCAGCAAGAATGTGTCCTCCGGCTTTGTTCTTTTCACAATTATTTTGCTGTTTGGAGTCCCTTGAAACTCCATATGAATTTCAGGAATGCAAAAAATATTATTGGGATATTGACAGGGGTTGCATTAAATCTGTAGATTATACAGATGTCTTAATGTTAAGTCTCCCAGGGCCAGGCATGTAGCTCAGCAACACAGTTCCTACCTGGCAAACACAAGGTCATGAGTTCGAGTCCCAGTACAAAAAAAAGATCTCCCAACTCATGAGCAAGGATGTCTTTCTGTTTGTATCTCCTTTAATTTCACCAACATTCAGTAGTTTTCATAATGTACATTGTTGACCTCTTTGGTTAAATTTATTCCTAAGTGTTTTGTTCTTTTGAATGCTATTGTAAGTAGAATTGTTTATCTAATTTCTGTTTGGATTGCTCATTGTTAGTCCCAAATCCCTTCTGATGAGGAGTATAACAGAAAGGACACTGGAGCTGTGCCTTGGGTGGGTGGAGGGGCTCTCTGCACCCTGCTGTCTGCCCTCCGGGAACCCTGGGCTCTGGAGAAGCAGATGGCAGTGTGGGGAGCCTGCCCCCGTCTCACTACTCCTGAGCCCGACAGGAGACTCCTGAGAAGGTGTAAGCAAGGCCCAAGGAGCCAGAAAGGGGTCTCGATGCTCAGACAGTGGAGTCGAGCCCAGGGTTCTGCTCCTTCTCTGTTCTCCACACCCAGCCCCAACCTGGTGGTAATGGTAGAGCCATAGGATCTAAGCAGAGGGAGGGAGGCCTCCTCTCTCCCCCTCTATGGGTGCAACCACAATACCAGGAGGCAGGATGAGCCTCTGCTGCTTCTTCCTCTCTCCGCCTTCCTGTCACTTGATTCCTGATGTAGGCACATGTGGGAAGTGAGGGGAGCATCTGACTGTCAGAGTGAAAGAGGCAGCCAGGAACCCCTGTGCAGGGCCAGCAGAGATCTGTGAAGGAGAGCCTGTGTGAGTTCAGAGGACCCCTGGGCTCTCCCCAAACTTCACCCGCATGACTCTGACCAAGAAAGACCCCGAAGAGTAAATGCACCAGAACTTCTCTGTGAGGTGGGTGATACTCAGGTCCTAAGCTGGGCACGGTGCAAAGTGGCATACACAGGGAGGACTGAACAGGGCTGCAAAGGCTTGAGGCTGAGCTGACAGGGAGACCACACAAAGCCAGAGAGAACTCAGAGCCTGAGCCCAGCCCTACTAACTGCCTCCTAACACTAAGGCACACATACTGCCCACAGGATTTAAAGGAGTATGGGAGCCAACCCCTCACCTAATCGACCTGGACCCCCTTTGAGGCCCAGGTACTAACTGGGCTCAGAAGCCACGTACGTGTCATGCTGTTCCTGTCTGCCTGTGCTGGGTAGTCTGACCCCCACAGCTGCAGAAGTCACAGGTGGATTCCAGGAATACAGAAGCCACAGCAGGGGAGGAGGGGACCACTGCCACCACCCATCCTGGGAGCTGCCCCTGCTCCACTCTGAGACACACTTGGAGCAGCCCTGGAAGGGCAGGGCGGGAAGCAGGCTGGTGTCCGGGTTTGCTGTCATGGCTCCATGAGTCAGCTTTGAAGGTGCTTCACCAGGTCTGATGGCGCAGCCTGACTGGAACTTTTCTATCACTGTGTCCCCCGCAGCGGTCTTTGGGATATCCTATGTGTTCTGGTGGTTTCTGAGAAAAAAAACTAACAAAACACTTCCTAAATTTGAAATTTATTTCTGATTTCTGAAACATTAGATTCTCAATTTTATTGCATTGAAAGCTACATATGACAAGGACTGAGTTGCCAACACCAGTTAAAATTGTGCAGCTCAACCCTGTTAATATTTCCACGCCAAGTTACTGTTTTTACGTGTGTTATGCATGCATTTTTCAGTTGCTAGTCACATGGCCTTTTGTCCTTGACCTACTGAAATGACTCAGAATGAGAGGGACCAGGCTGCAGGTGAAGTGACTGCTACAGGCCTACAGCTGGGAGCACCTGATGACAAGAATCAACAGAAAACAAAACAAACAGCCCCAGATGTAAAGCCAATGGGGGGACATGTCACCGCACCACAGGAGCCAACCTAAAGAGCATTCAGTAGCCAAACACCATTGCTGACAGGATTGGTCTGAACCCCAGGATGCATGTTTGTGACAGAATGGGAAGAAGATAGCCAAGGGTGTGAAAAGCCACAGCAGGGAGGCCAGGGGCAGGCTGGGAACCCAGCAGTGGCCCCTGTGATGTGTCATGCTGCCTTGCAGTCCTCCCTCAGCCTCCATCTCTGTCCTCCAAGGTGACCCACAAAGGTGCAGTTGGTATCCTCCAGCCCCTCCAGATGACAGGTCACATGGCCTGCACCCCAAATGCTGTGACCCCTCAGGGCTGGGCCAGCACCAGAGCTCCTCCTGTGCATGACATAGGCTTCTCAGTTCCCAGATTCCAGCCCCCTTCCTCTGTCTGGGCTGCTCCCCTTCTTCATAGGGTATCCTGAGCCTCCTGACCTTCCTGCCTCAGGAACATGGCCCCTACTGAGTCCCTTCTACACCCTCCATCACCAGCTGCCTCCTGTTTCCTACCACATGCAGAAGGTGGCAGTGACTGCCTGCAGCATGAATCTGCTTGTGGCTCCCACTCAATCTCTTCTCCTACCAGTGGCCAGGTCCTCCATGCCTGTTCTTACTGTCCCTGCTGGCTTACCTTTTACCAAACTGCTTTGCAACCATCACCACAGGGCTGCCCATGCCAGACCACAGGCCAATATCCAGTCCTCCCAGGCACCATAGGAAGAACATAGGCCTCACTGACCTGGGGCTGGCCCCCAAGCTTGGTGACCATGAGCCATGTTGATGCTGGGTCACTGCTGTCTCCATCACGACAGGACCATCAGACCTCAGCCAGAGCAGCTGCACAGTGGACAAAGCGTCAGGACCAGACATCATGAGGTCATCCTGAAGCCCACTCCTTCCTGTTCACTCAATGGGGACCCAGCCTGGCTCTGAAGACAAAACTTATTAGGCTGGATGGGAACAGAAGGCCACTGGCTGGCAACTTGTCACTGTGCAGAAGAAGCATCAAATTTGTGCATCTTTTGACCCAGAATTACATTGTTATAAATATAGATTCCAGGGAGACAGAGAGGGCAGAAAGAGGTCCACCCAAGGTACTGTCCTAGTTCATTCTTATCGCTATAGCAAAGTACTCAAGATGATGTAGATTATAAGCAGCATAAATGTATTGCTCATAGTTCTGGGGACTGGAAGTCCAAGAACAAGCTGCCAGCCAGCGGGGGCTCTAAGTCTAGAGAAAGCTTGTCACTGCTTCCAAATGGTGCCTGGAATTCCATGTCCTCTGGAGGGCCCAACACTGACCTCACACAGAGGAAGAGGTGGAAGGGCAGAGGCCCATGCCGGTCCAATGAGTGCTTGTCTATGACACTCACCTGTCCAAGAGAGTGGAGTCCTCCTGGCCTCAGCACCTCCTCAAGGCCTTACTCTCAGAACTGCTGTAAATCGTCAAAACATTGCTTAATATAACAATGCAGAAATGCCGGACACTTTCAACCATTGCATACTGGTTACATTCTTATTCATAAAAATGCTTAAAGTAGAATACATAAAATATTATGTAAAAATGAAAAACCACTCGATCACTATTAGGACCAAATATACGAATATAGGAAACTATTTGGCATATCATTAGAAATGTGAAAGGACAAACATGGGTAGGTCCTATTTTTGCTGAAAGGAGTTAGTAATAGCAACTGGACAACTGTTTGCACAGGCTGACTTCCTAGCATCACAGAGCTAGGAAGGTTGGGAGACAATTAATTAGGGGTTTCTTTTCCCTGTATTGAACATGTCATTTTATGTCGTTTTAATTTTTTTCCTCTAATGTACTGTCAGGCTGATTGTGGGCGGCGGGGCCTGCAGGGCTTCACTTTCTCTTCTTGCACTTTGGTGGGTGTTGGAAAGTGAGAGTAGCCGCCACTGTGACCAGTTCCTTCTGCGCAGTACAGCTGCCTTCCCGCACAGCCACAGCTCCACTCGGCACTCAGCCTTCATGCATTCACATGTGTGGATCATCTTCATGTAGGATGCTGAGAGCAAGGTGCTGTGTGAACACCAGGTAGAGCAGGAAGGCCACTGTCCTGCCCTATTTGTGGGTAGACCAGCATATAGGCTGTCCCTCCCCTCAGCTCCCTTTGCCTAAGGCGCGGAGCCTGGTCAGACCACAGCCTGCATCAGGACTGCTCTTGAGGATGCAACACATCGGATTTGGAGCTTATGCATAAGCTTGCTTCTCAGGGAAGATTAGATTGAATTAGGAATGGAGAAGGAAAAAAGTTCCTGGCTGTGCCATTCTGGGTGCCTCCTCTAAAGACAGCTCCATGTGGACCTGTGAGCACGTCTCCAGCCAAGCCCAGGCCCGCTCTGCAGTGGATGGGAAGGGACAAGCCTCTTGCTTTAGCCATCCAGGGCTGACAGTTCACAGCAGTGGCAACAGCTGAGTTCGAAGAGCTGCGTGTGGATTAATGCTGGCTGACCCCCCCACCCACCCAGGCTTAGCATCGTGGCATGTGTCTTGCAGGCACACCGGCTTGCTCAGCTGCCCTGTGGGGGAAGGAGCCATTGAAATGACAGCCCACAAGCACTGGGTGCCCCTCCAAGGGCACAAGGGGAGCTGGGCGAAAAGTAGGTCACATGTGCCTGGGCCATGTCACGCGGTTTCCCACCCCAGGCCAATGGGATGGGTGGCCTCCTTCGGTGGAGAACAAAACACCCCTCTAATTTTTCTCCTTTAGTGTTTCATCTTCTCTAAACAGGGAACGTGGCCATCTGTCTGGTATCCACATCCAGCCGATCCTCCCAACCTCACAGGCTGCTTTGTTCTGAGGTAAGGGGACTTGGGGGCCCTGGCGAGAGGTCCATGGAGCAGGACAGGTGGCCAAGGGAGACTGCGAGAGAGACAGATCAAACCTGAGGTCAGAGCCCCAGGCAGTATGGTAGGACAAGTAGGGTCCACACGTGTGTGGGCTTCAGGGAGGCTGAGATGGACTGCAGGCGCAGTTTATCGGCTCGTCATGGTGACGGGGAGCAGGATCGGTGTGAGCACTCACGCATCCGATTCTCGTGTTGGGTCCTCCGCTTTAATAATACAGTGCCTCTGAAGGATTGGTGTCAGCTTGATCTCTTTACTGTGAAAGTGGTATTATTTACAGAAAAACAGACAGCCTTAGGGATGTTTGTCAAAGATACCAGACGGTCAGGGATATAATCCCACCTGTGGACTATGGGTTACCCTCAGAAACGGTGCTCAGAGTGGTCTAGTTCAACAAGCGCCTGGTGCTGCCTTTCTGGAGATGGTGATCTCAGGAGCAAGCAGCAGAGTGCTGTGAAACCCAGATATCTGCATAGGGTGGACACAGGTGACTGGCACACAGAGGACTCGCACTTGAAATGAGGTGTTAGTGTTGGGATGTAACTGAGTCTTGTATCTCTGGGGAGCCACTGAGTGTGATTCCTGTCTGATAAAACATGTGGAGTGTATAAAAGTTTTCAAATGTTTGTAAAACTGAAGTGAGTTTTGCAGCTTATAAATAGCAAAACTATTTTTTTTGCCTGTCCTATAAATGAATTCGAGTGTTGCACTCCACTGTCCCACAGTGAGTGCAGTGGAACCTGTCTGTGGCATCCGTTGGAACCACACTCAGGCAGATTCCATGCTCCTGTTTGTGTTGCTAGAAGATACTCCAGAAATAGTTTGCTAGAACCAGAGATGTAGTAGGATTTTATCTGTGTTCCATCAGGGAATAGTTTTTTGCCTTTTAAAGATGAACTATTTTAAGTTGTTTTAACTGGTTGTCCAGGAAGCATGGGCAAATGAGTATAGAAATGAATGCAAACATTTCTGATTATAAACAGCTCTGTGTTTTAGTTGTCTGGTGGTAGCAGGAGAGGCTTTCCTCTTTCAAGAGCAAGGCTGAGAAATGTCCTGCATAGACAGTAGCACAGATGACTAGTGTGCAGTATCCTAAGGGACCATGTCCTCAGCACTCTCCCATCTTCAGAGAAGGGATCTTTCCTAATAGTCTATTAAAACAGGTTAGAAAAATTCAGTGTTTTCCATATTCATGGTGACAATGCCTCTTTTGCCCATTGTTTCTGTCACCTACATCTCCTAGCATGTGTCCCAATGACTGGGCTTAACCTGAGCTCACAGACAGGGCACACAGTAGCAAGACAGAGGCACACTGCCATGATGACCATGCGTGTTGACCTTAAATTCTAAACTTATGACAGACCCTACCCAGCTCCTGCCTTCAGAGGGAAAATTCGTGCTGCTGCCTTTAGAAATAAAGGGAGGCAAGGCTGGGTCCTTCTTTTCCTTTCTTGATAATTAAAGATATGTCATACCTACCACCTGCAGAGGCAACAGGGCCATGTTGCTGGGTGCTGGGCAGAAGAGATCTTCACTCAGCTGGGTGTCCCTTGGAGAAACTCGTCCCTTGGGTTTCTCATGCCCTGGGGGTTCCCTCACCCCACTGCAGCACAGCCTTTCTTGTGTACATCACCTTCGTTGTGCTCAGCCTTTTTCATCTGGAAGCAGAAGCAGCCAGGTGGAGTTGGGCCCAGTGGTGTCTTGAGCAAGGCTTCTCTGACTCTACCCCATGCTTCCTGTGTGGGGGTGTCTTGTTCCAGGGAGCTGCTGGGCCCTGGTTGGAGAAGCCAGGAGCCTCAGTGAAGCATCCTAGTGCCACTCAAGAGGGCCTGGGGAGGTTTGGGGTCAGAGCATCCCACAACTGGAGCCTGAGGACCAGCAGGTCCCATGCTGGGACTTGGTGACAGGCTGTGCATGGCAAAACTGGTGGGTTCTGCCATGCCCACTGGGCACTTCAGGTCAACTGCAAAGCTGCAGGTTTCTGTTCTCTGCATCGCAGCCACACAGTCTTGATGAAAGGTCTGTGGTTGCCCACAAGTGGTCCCTGGAGGACCAGCTCCAGAGGACTCTTCTAGAGATGCCAACTCTCAGCTTCCCTTCCACATATCCCCTGAGTCAGGAGGGCAGGGCTGGGCTGCAGTGTGGTGTTGGGCTGACTGTGAGTCTGAGGACCACCAACATGGCTGTACAAAGAGTGAAAGTTCAATTGCTCACACAGGGCACTGGAGCAGCTGGAATTGTGACTGAGTGACAGGGTCAGGAAAGCACTGTGCACCCCATGATCACCAAGTCAGATACATTCAGACTGGCCTGAGCCATGTGGCCATAAGTTGCCTTTGGCCAGGACCTCCCTATAGCAGAGGACACAGGCTGCTCCCCTGGGCCTCTGCTGGACCAGAGACCTGAGGGAAATCAGGGATGAGAGATCCAGAAAGAAGCAACCCTGGAACCAAGGCCAGCACCCAGGAGGAAAGATGTGGTGCAGGCTGTGATATCCACTGATTCAGAACTATGGGAGGGGTGTTTCAGGACTGCTCCTTGGTGGGGGAGAGCAGCAGAGGAAAAGGACAGCAAGTGGTCTCAGGAAGGAGAGAACCTGGCTGGGGAGGGGTCTAACAGGGACTGGGACAAGCCCTGGAGAGGCCCACCTGGGACTGCAAGGGCAAGCCCCGGATGCAGATCTGTTCCCTGAGGTCACTGTGACACAGACCGGTGGGACCTCAGAGCAAATAGAAAGGTACCTGCCATACCCCTCCCCTGCCTGTAATCCTCACCCCACCCCTCCCGCTCTGCTCTGCTCACCCCCTCCATGTGCACTGCCACACTAAGCTGTGTGTAGGGCTATAGTCATTAAAAACAATCAAAGGACTGAGGGTGGAAGAAAAGAAACCTGTGTAAAGTGTACTGTCAGGGAGAGTGAACAAAACAGGCAGGAATAGGGATGGAGGAAAGATAGAGCTTTGCTTTGCTTTGCTTTACTTTGCTTTGCTTTGCTTTGATCAAAGTGGCCTTTAAATCTCTAGGAGTGGGTAAAGCATTCAATCACAGCATTGGGTCAGGCAGATATCTATTAAAAATGCTGAATTCTGAACTTCAGTTTACACCAAACACAGATGTACTTGAGATGGAGTCACAAGCTAAAGGTATAGAAGTCTTGTGTCTATTTTTGAGAGTCATCTCTTTTGAGGAGGGCACACCCAGAAGGCAAGAGAGAAGACTGCAGCTTTCACCCCACAGTCTGCACTTACCCATAAAGTAGCTGCCACACAGTGACAAGCCACAGAACCAGTGTGGAAAAAGCACACACAGGCCGTTGTAGGAAATGCAGGATGTGAATAGACTGCAGACATCCACGAGGCAGGAGCAGCTATGAAGCCTGTGCCACTTGGGCTTAGGGAGGTGTAGAATGGGCAGCTGTATGGAAGACCCTTTGTCACATCTGCCAGCATTTTAGCTGTAAATACCCTTGACCATGCAGTTCTCCACAAAGAATCCTTCCCAAACCCCCGTGTGTGCATGGAGATCTGGGGTATTTGCAACCGCATGGTTTGTAGGAGACAGAATAGGGATGCCTGCGACATCCACCTCAGGACACAGTGAGACTTCAGGGAGACAGTGAGTTCCACTGTGGTCTCCTGGGCACACACCCTCCAAGACACAGTGGCTGCATTCCTCAGCCCCACACACTGAGCAGACATCACCATCCGTAGGACAAGGGTCCAGTGGCTGTGATTACCTTTGCACCAGGGAGTCTCATTGTTCAGTGAGATGCAGGGTGTTGAGTGAGTGTCTCAAGAGACATCGGTATGAGGCAGAGGCAGAGGCAGGCACAGTGCGGGTTTCAGGGAACAGAAGAGACAGAGGCAACACTGGGGATAGCAGCTGGGGACCATGCTGGGCCCACCATGCCAGGCAAGGGCTAGAATGTTCTGGGTGTGGAATGTTCTGGGTCATGTGTTAGAGGGCATGTGGTGTGAGTGGCTATGTGACTGACTGGGTGCTTCAGATCATGGCATCTGCAACCTTAGCTGATGCCTACCCTGTAACATCAAGACACACACAGTGCGGGGCTCACACAGACAGGGCTGGGAAGGGGACCAGCCACCCCTCTGGCATGTGGACTATGGGCCCAGGGTGGTTCAGCATACCCTCTGCCCACATGTCGGAGACTTAGGTTCTATCTCCCCAGCCAGGCTTTGGCAGCTCGAATCCCAGCCAGAGCAGTGCTGTTGGCTTCCACGTTGCTCTTGCTTTGTTCTTTCCTTTGCTCTCAGAGAGGTTCCTGGTGCTGTGACCATCAGACCTAGTAAAGTGCCTGGCCTGGGTAACCAAAAAGTTGTGTTTGGCTCCTGAGGTTGATGCTGACCTGAGCCCAGAGTGGCATCAGGAGCAGAACAGCAGAACTGGATCACACCCAGCTGCCCATGGCTCTGCCCCCTGCCTCTGCTGGGCAGTTCTCCTTGCCCAGCCCCCAGTCACTGAAGACCCTAGCCCAGGATGCCTGGAAAAAACCAAGGGTGAGAGTTGCAACCAAGCTGGGGAGAGGCCACGACTTCCTGCCTCAGCTGTCCTGATGGCAGGGATGCTCAGAATCCCCTTTAGATCCTGCCTTGTGGCATGCTGGTTTGACGAAGCTCACACAGCCCATTTATTCCCAGCAGAATTCAGCAGGACCCACCTTGAAAATTTGAACAACCAGTCTGGGCTTTATGAATGATTTTGCCTGGGCAGAATTATGAGCATATTCATAAATCTGCATTTGCATCTTGGTATACAAAGATACTGAGCTTGTTTTACACATATGTGTCTGTGTGTTTCTTCATCACATACACCAAAATAAAAACAAACCAAACCCATTAAAGCTAAATTAAATGAGGCCAGTGACTGTGAGGTTTGGGGGATTAAAGGCTGTCAGAGGATTGAAGTCGCTGCACCTCACTGGGATGTTGTGTTCTGGGATTAAATCTAATCCTGGGGAGCAGGGAGTGTCTACAGCTGCCACACAGGAAGGCCACCCTACTGTCCCCTAGCCTCCTCAGCTGAAGCTCCCCTGCCTGGATACCACCTTGGAGTCACCTTGCACAGGAAAACCCTAGGCACAGTGTGGGAGGGGGAGCTGCCCTCAGCCCCCACATGGTTCCCCACCTCCCTCCAGCACACTGTGGGCATGTGTATGGGCAGAGACTCAGGACTGGTTCTCTACATGCACATGCATGTCCAGCACTTAGCAACGCGGAGGCCTGGGTGTGGGGCTGGAGCAGGTAGGATGGCAGGGCCTGGGTGGTTTCCTGCAGCCCTTCACACCTGTCCTCATGTGTCCCCAGCTCTTGTCACTGCTCCACTGCTCGGATGGGCTGACCTGCATGGACTTCTCCTACCCAGCTTTAGCAGAGACACTTCCTAAGTCACCAGGCAGGCTTAGTTCTCTCTTTTTTTTTTTCTGGCACCGGGGATTGAACTCGACCTCACGCTTGCCAGGCAAGTGCTTAGGCCACTGAGCTAGATCCCTGGCGGGCTTAGTTCTTTAATCTGATTCTTCGTGACTTATAATCACACTGTAAACTTTGTTTTTATTTTTAATTTCTTATCTATGTTGCTTTTCTTTTTTTGGCCTTTTTTTCCCAGTGCTGGTAGCTACATTCAGTCTTCAAACTAAGCTATATCCCCAGCCCATTTTTATTTTTTCTTATTTTGAGACAGGGTCTCACTAAATTGCCCACAATGAGCTTGAACTTGCAAACTGCCTGCCTCAGCCTTCCAGAGTGCTAGGATTACAGGCATACTATTAAGATATTAAGATACTGAGAGAAATGACCTGTCAATCTAATTTTAGCTTATTTTTCTCTGATGGTTAAGCACTATCTATGCTTTGCTCATGTTGATGAATGAATCCTGACTCGTAATTAATCCGAGCATCCCTGGGGATCTGCCAGCCCTACTCACACCCTCCTAGAGGGTCTGGGAGTTGAGTCTCCCTTACCCCACCACGGCCTCTATGGAGATCTGTGCAACCTCAGCACCTGCTGTGCATGCCCTCTGCAATCTGGGAGCAGCCACACCTGGCTGAATGTTCTGACCTGTGGTGTTGAGATCCTGTGCACAACATGGTGACAGGCAGCACTAGGCCGGCCACCAGGTGTGTCTGCACTTGCTACCACTACCGACTGACGCTGTGGGACAGTGGGCCACTGCCATGCAGAGCATCTATCCTACACCCTGCCTTTGGGTAATGAGGCCCTCTCACCTGTGAGGAGTGCAGGGAGGGCCAGATGTCTTATGTCTCATGGGCCTGCTCACCAGCCCCTGCATGGGAAAATCTTCCCTTCCACAGGACTGGACCTTGAGCATGTCAGCTCTGCCTCACTCCTGCAGGTCAGCAGTGCCCAGCTGTGTGGGCAGCAGCACCTCCCAGGCTAGACCTCCCTCCTGGTGCCCTGGATCCAGCAGAGGAAATGGCCATCCTGTCCCACATTTCTCTGCTGCAAATCTCCAAAGGAACAGCTCCCCTTGGTGGGGGGGGGGCAGTTGCTGGAAACAGAACCCTCAGAACCCCTCGAAAGGGTTGGAACCTCTGCCTAGATGCCACCCTCACCTATGATCCTTTCACAGGCCGCTCGACCATACTCCTTGCACTCTGACTTAGACGAGCCGGGAGGGCATCATTCCTCCTCAGTGGCTGGCGCCACACAGTATGTACCCTGCTCATCACATTTGTTCCTCAACTTCTTTAAAAGCACACATCCTGATGGACCCATCTCAGCTTTCTTATCTACAGAGAGGCTCCTTGTCCTCTGTTCTTGAGTTCCAGATCGTTCCAGGCCTAAGTTACTATCACTGTCCCTTTATCTTAATAAAAGCTGTGTGTGGAGTGCTGTGCCCTGTACCATCCCAAACCCAATGCTTCCTGCTAAGGTTCTGTACCTGTGCACTAGCCATTCTTGAAGACATGTGATGGTATTCTCTGTGACTTTAATTTGCTTTTTCCTCTTGACTAATGAGGCCAATTGTCTTGTACAGTTGTGTCTTCCAGAGGCTGTGGCCCTCCCTGGGTCCTTGGGCTGGGGAGAATAACGGGGCTTTACAACTTTATTTTCCCACTTGCCCACTCAGGACCAAGGACTGTTAACCAAGAAGTCTGTCCTCAGCTTCCTGTGTCTGGGAGCACTGGTTTCTGAGTTTTGAGCTCCCTTGTTCTACTTGTCTATCTCACACCACTGCCCACAGCTAACTTACTATAGCTTTACATGTGTAGGTAATTGGCAAAAGAAATCTTGCTTTGTTCTTTTCCTCGGGCCATTCTTGGCCTGATTAATTCTTCACACACATTAAAATAAACATGTCTATGGGATTGGATATGTAAGTCCATTTGGAAGAATTAGTATTTTAATATTTTAAGTATTCAAGTCTAGGAACAAAAATGCATAATTTGTAACTCTCAGGTACTCTACAATTTTGGTCAGTAAAATTTCCTAGTTTCCTACATGAAGGTTTTACTTATCTTTTGTATGTATGTATGTCCTGACCCTGAATTTTTTTATGTTATTGTAAATACATCTTCTTTGACATTTTATTTATAACACTTGCTGATCTGGAATATACACAGCCAGGCATGCTGTTGACATTATCCCTATGGCCACTGCTGCAGGTCACTTCAGTTTTCCTGTGCTGGCCATGTCCCCTGAACTGTTGCTCCTCCTTGCTGGTCTCTCACCATCTCTGCATCCACTGTGCACTCTGGAGAGGCTCCACAGGCTCCCAGAAATTTAGGGAGCACAGACTCTATGGAATGTGCAGGTCTCAAGGCAAGAGAGGGTAGGAACAGCTGTGGGTGCATCCAGGCCAAACGAGGAGCTCTGCTGCTCATGAAAGAGCCTGTGCAGCACGTCACCAGTCTCAGCCCTGAACCAGGGGAAGCTGGTCAGTCCCCTACCTGAGCCGTGAATCCCCTGACTGATTTGGGGCCATGCTAGGAGCTCCTCCTGGGAGTCATATCTAGTACCAGCTGTCTAGAGGCCAGGAGGGCTTGGAGTCTCTGTGTGCTGGCTCCTCCATGCTGCATGCCCTGGCTTAGTGCTGTGTCTGCATGACCATCAGCTACATATGGACAGTTGTTACATGTCACAGTATCACGGTGTCCTGCTATAGAAGGAATTACAGGGTCAGCAAACACAGGACTGTCCATGCTGTTGCACAGCAGATGGGCCCCACATGGTTTTGCCTTGCTCTGTGATTGCTCTTGGCCCAGCTCACCCATGCCTTCCCACCCATCCCCAGTGGTCTTGATGTCTGGTTGTGAGGGCCATGCTGGTCCTTCCCATCCAGAGCCAGGTGGGATCAGTGGGTGTCCCCATGTCCTCCCAGGGGATGGGAGGATTGGCTCATCTCAGCCTTTTTTTCACTCACAGGGGCCTTTCAACCATGAGTTTTGCTTTACATCCTTTCAAGAGGTGAATTTTTTTTTACCTCTGATTGCTGGGCCTGTTGCCTTTATGGACATTTAGGAGTGGGTGGGGATGTAATGTTGCTCTCCAAGTGTGGTGCTGTGAGCAGTCCCAGCCTGCAATTCAGTTCCCCCCAGACTGTGAGCCACTTGGGTTAGTGGCTGTGCCCACTGCCCTATATACCCAGGGCCTGTAAGGATAGCAGAAAGATGAATGATGTTAGGAATGTCCCCACGAACCCTGTTGCAGCCTCCCATTGTGCCCTGGGAGCTTATGGGAGCTGAAGCACATTCAGAGAAGCCGCCATGTGGGGTACAGGGCACAGAGAGTTGGCAGGGCCCTCATGGCTGCCTCATTTAGGGATGGCATCAGAGCCTGACTCCACACAGCTCTCAGAGAAGCCTGTCCTGGCTCCACATGACAGAGGTTTTGAATTTTGAGATAGGTGTTTTAAAAATCACTGTGTTTGTAAGAGGGACACAGTGATGAAGGTTACATACTGGATCCTGGGCTCTTTTTCCCAGAGGCTGAACTGAGACAAGTTGGCATCACTGGGGGAAGCCTGGCATCGCCAGGAAGAGAACAACAGCTCCACAGATTCCAAATAAAGCCCTGTGCTTGGCATGAAGAGCAGGAGGAAGGGGAAGGTTGCTGGTCCCTGCTTCCATCACTCTGTCTTGAAACTTGAGTGACAAGGGAGCAGGCTGTTCAGAATGCTCACTGAGACTGGGGCTGCATTAGCCTGGGATGTCCTTTAATGCTAACTGTGACTGGCAGGAGCATTAAATTGCAGAACTCTCCCCTCTCCGATGGCCTCGAGGACACAGTGTGTACTGTGAGTCTCTCAAGGAGAATGAAGCAGCTAATCCCCTCTGTCGGCTTCTGCTGCCATGGCTTCATGCAGCCTGATGTGGCCACTGAGCTGTTAAACACAATAAATCAAGTCAACCCTTGCTCCCTCCCCACTCACGTGCCCCTTCTGAACAGCTGAGGCCCAGGAACAGCCCTGGATGGAGCTCAGGGGGTCAGTCCCACAATTTCCTGTGGGCTGTGTTCCAGTGCCAGCTCAACATGGGGCAGGGTTAGGGAGGTGCTGTTTGCCAGAGCTGCTGGCCTGGACAGGCACTCCCCGAAGCAGCACAGTTGCTGCCAGGACTGTGGGCAGCACTCTGCACCCTGTGCCCTGATCCAGGCAAGAGAGCATGAAGGGGGACATGCGGAGTGCCTGCCGACTGTACGTGAGCAGGAGAGACTGCTGCCACCACATGTAGTGGAGTCACTTCTGCCTCTGCACCTGAGTCTGCTCAGCCTTCTGTTCTGATGCTGCAGGACATTTCAACAGTACATAGAACCACTTGTCCCAAGCTTTTGCTTTTGACTAGCATGAACACTGTACAGTTTGTGTTTCTGGTGGTCAGGAGCCTGGGCCTGGAGTTGGCCTGCCAAGATTCAGCCCCAGCTCCTCATTGCTCACATGTGAAACAGAGACTGAGCCTCCATGCTGAACTAGGACAGGAAATGCATGTGTGCACACAGGCCCTGTGTACAGTGTGCTGCAGCTGCTATATTGTCACACAGCCCTTCTCAGTATGGCAGTATTGCCTTACTACTGTCTGTTGATTTGGTTGTTCTTCAGAAACAAATGGTTGGCAATTTTTTTTTTTAAGTCAATGTTTCGGTATGTAGTTGAGGCTGGCCTTGAACTCACAGCCGTCTTCTTGCCTCAGGCTCCTCAGTGCTAGGATTACAGGCTTGTGCTCCCACACCCCACAGCAAATGTGTTTTTTTAGAACAAATAGTGATACTGATTATAAATGGGTTTTTTCCTAATTACTGAAGATAAAATTAATTGATGGTTTGCTCTGGTCAGACTAGAGGACACGTTACCTTGTTCCTCCTACTGAGCACCTTGAGCCCTTGGGACAGAATGTGTGGAGCAGCCAACTGAAGGACTCTGAAGTCAATGACAACAGATGGACAATGGACAGAGAAGGGAACCAGAACATGGTCCTGCGTCCCAACTGGACCCCGACAAAACCCAAGCCCAGAAAAAAGTATAAGCCTCCAGGAGCAGCTCTGAATTTCTGCTTGAGGAGCAGGAAAAGGGACTCCTGCAGCAAGAGTGGGAGGCCCTGTAGCTTACTTCTATGTCTAGTCTTTCCCAACTCCTGGCACTGTGTGGGACACTGAAGGCAGGGAAAGACAGCAGGCCTAAACCAGGGGGAGGGGAACTTCCTATGTAGCAGAGGCTTCAGACCCCAGTGTTGTAGGCTGCAGTGTCTCTTCTTATCTCTGCCGTATTACCACCCGGCCCTTGAGGCAGAGCCCTGGCACAAAGTGCGAGGTCTTGGCTTTCTGCCCCTGGGATCCAGAAGGTCCTGGGATCAAGGGATCCCATAAAGCTGTGTGTGACTCCTGGGCATGCCTTAAGAGTCAGTGCATTGATCTGACCAGAGAGAGCACAGCAGACCTTTGACCTGAGGGTTGTAAGCTGCTGTCCCCAAGCCCATGTGAACAGACTTGAATATCACTGCAGAAGCTCCCAGAGCTGAACTGGCATTGGAAAACAGCCCACAGGAAGCTGTGGGACTGACCACCTGAAATTTCTGCTGGGTAAAGTAAAAATAGTCCGGATAAGATTTAAGCAACGTTTAGAGTCCTATGACAGCAAGTGTCCACATGCAACATGACAAACCAAGAATCTCGACCTTGTGAAAGGGAAAGTTGACTGGGGGAGCCAGCCTGGGATGGTCTCCATTCTAGTGTGACCAGACTTCAGAGCAGCTGCTGTAATCACACCCCCAGACCTAGAGACAGAAAGTCTCAGCAGGAAATACAAGATGGGGGGGGGATTGGAAAATTTAGAACTAAAAAAAAAGCTAATAAAATAATTATCCTGCTGTTCTATGTGGACTCAGTAACAGGATGAAGGAGATGGCGGCCCATTCACAACAGAAATCCAGATCAGTGCTTGCAACGCAAGCTGATCACAGAAAGAATGGGAACAGGAAACAGGCTCAGAGACCTCTGGGACAACACCGACAATCCTGTGCATGCCAATTCCACATGGATGCCCACCACAGCAGACTATACGCTGTTTAAAAACAAAGCAAAGCAAGCCTGACAAATTTAAGTAATTAAAATCATGTATTTTCTGACCATATTGGAATTAAACTGTAAACAATAACCAGAGATAACTGAAAAATTCCAAATAAAAATCAAAACATATTGCTAAACAATGTACTGTTCAAAGAAGTATCAGAAGATATTTTGGACTAAGAAAAAAGGCGAAACAAAGCACTAAAATTTTCTAGGCTACAATTAAACTAGGGCCCTAAAAAAATTGATGGCATGAAAATTTACATTAGAAAAGAGGAAAGGTCACATATCATCTCAGCTTCCATTTGAAGAAACTTAAAGGCTGGAGGGAGGAAAAGATAAAATAGCACTAAAACACAAAATCAGGAAAGAGCCACGCCATTCTAATTGGGTCTGTCAAATAAAAGAATGAGGAAACAGTTGTGTATTTCAGGAACTTGAAAGATGGCAGCCCATCTTTGCTGCTGCTTTTGTTTATGGCATGGGGGTTCAGGTCTGTTTCTGTGATGCTTTTCCTGAGTTTTACTGCCCTACAGTGGACCCGCTCTCTTTGTGAGCATGTTTCCTCTGCCCTGGCTCCCAGGACAGGTGGGTTTGCACAGCTGAGGGGAATGGAGAGGACGTCACCTTGTAACATGGAGACAGTTCCTGGGAGCTCTGCAGGATGTTCCTGGGCCTCCTGGTCCCATGCCTTTCTCCTGTGCATGGCCTGAGTATCTCCCATGGAGCTCCAACATTCCAGGTCTGCACATCCTCTGTTGCAGCCACACACACATCAGACCCTCAGTGACTCAAGTGCAGGAATATCTGGATGAGTAGCCTGGGTACATGGAAGTACAGTGTGTAAAAGATGCATTAAAACCTTCAAGGGTACTGAGTCTATGAAACCGTATCTCATAGAAGAAATGGCATATTCATGTAACCTGTGCAATCTTCCTATATGCTTTAAATGATCTCTAGTTATAATTCCAAATATGATATAAGTGCTGTGAAAGTAGTTTGTACTGTATTGTTCAGGTAATAATGACAAGGAAAAAAAAAAAAACCTGTACATGTTGGGGCAGATGCAGCAGCCACCCCAGGCCTGACAGCATAGCACAGGGACAAGGCAAGAGCAAACAACACTCAGGCAGCACCTGTGGGCAGGATGAGGCCCATGAGAGGGCAACCGAGGAGGGCACCTCAGGGCTGCATTCTTGTGGGTTCAGTGCAGGGCTCAGCATACTGAAAATTCAACTATTGCAATTTACAGTTTTCTAGAATTTGGGGTGGTAGAGGGGACAGATTTTTCAATCTGTATTTAGTTGAGTAAGTGGATATAGAGGACTATCATCTTGGATGCTCAGGAGCATCACTAAATTCTGATTTCAGAGTGCTCTGTAAAGCTGTGGAATTTGAGCTAGGCTAAGTATGCATTGTATGTACTGTCTAGTCCTTAACTGTGTGCTGAGCCCCCTACAGGAAGGGATGGTGCTGGGAACAGGGGATCCAGTGATGTGGATAGGAGGCTGCTGTGGCCAGCTGTGGTCTGAGTGTTTTGAGGCTTCTGTGCTGCAAGCTGGTCTCCATGAGGCGTGTCGAGGTGGGAGACTTTTAGACATGATTAAGTCATAGGACACCACCTTTGGAAAGGACTAGCATAGTCTGAGAGTTAGTTCTTGCACACAGGTTATAAAGTGAGGCCACCCCATGCTCTTGCCCCTTCTGCAGGCAGCCGTTTCCCTGTCTGTCACTGCCCCAGTCTGTGAGGCAACCAGTCCTCTCAGGTCACAAGCATCATGCTGATGGGATTTTCAGCCATCATAAGCATGAGTGAAATAAACCTTGTTATAAAATACCCACCCAGGTATTTTGTTATATCATATGATCAAAATATACAGTGAGTGTTTACATTTTTTAAAAAATGTATTACTGTAAAGGACATATCACCATTAACCCTCTTCAAAATCTTCCCCCTCACTTTGAACACATTTATCCCATTATTCTTAATATAAGTCTCCAACTGGACCTGACTCTCCCAACCCCGACCTGCTTGCCAGCAGAAGCACTACTGTGTGCAGAGAACTCAGCCCAGCGCCAGAGGTCATCATCGACAGGCACAGGAAAGGAGTAAGATAGGACAAGGACTTTTGCAGATCCTGGAGACACCCAAAAATTTACATGGGACACCAAATGACTCTGCCCACTGAGACGTAAGATTGCCAGAAAACTTTAATCACAGATGTTCATTGGGATCTTCCCGTCTAATGCCCCCTGCCTTCTCTCTATCCCTATAAAAGGGACACATTTCTCCTTGTTTGGGGCAAAGGTCTTATCGCACTCTCTGCCTGAACCCAGGACAATAAATTCCATGCCATGTTGCCTTTACACAAGCCTGGTGGTCTCTGCTGCTTACATATATTACACTTGCCACTTTCTGAAGCAGTTCTGGAAGTCCTCTTTTGTGAGTGTCTTTAGGTATAATAAAAAATGCAATGACTGCTGCCACAGAGTGCCATCCAACAGAAGGGCAGGCTCACAAAAACATGACCCTGTGCCCTCATCTACCTTATTCGCCAGATCTGGCACTGTGTGACTTCTGGCTGTTCCCCAAAGTCAAACTGACTATGAAAGGTAAAGCATTTGAATTGATTCAGAACATCAAGGAAGTCATGACAGCCAAACTAAAGACATGAAAGAAGACTCCAAAACTGCTGCAGAAGGTGGCAAGAATGATGGGATATGTGTGCTCTAAACAAGGGGGGAGTATTCTGAGGATTAATGGCAATGTGTCTTTGACTGTAACTCATTTTTTTAAACATTTTAACCTTCACCATATTTTGTGCTCATACAGACTGATGCAGTGACCATGGTGACGCCTGCCTGCGTGGTGTGGGATGCGCTGGCCGAATGCAGTAGGGTCTTGGCTGGTGGGGACGGAAGCCAGATGAGATAGGGTGCAGGGACTGCTCTCCTGCAGAAGTACTTGAGATGTGAGTGAGACAGCTCAGTCTGTCCCAGTGGGTGGGTGGTTGGCAGCAGGAGATGAGGCATTATAGGTAGTGCTCTGCCCAGCTGAGCTGCATGGTATGGGAAGACACCAAGGACTCCAGCAGGGATGGCTTCAGAGCTAAGAACCGACTGGGTGTCAAACCACACATGACCATGCATATGCAGAGCCAGGTGCCCTGGGCTTGGAACCAGGGCCAGGTGTAGCTTTCTTTTGCAGATGCCCTCATCAAGTTGAGGAAACTCCCGCCATTCTTCTTTTTCTGAGAGCTCTCTTTTTAAAGTCATGAATAGGCATCAAATTGTGCTGAATCCTTTTCTACATGTGTTGACATGATCATGCAACTTTGCATCTTTACTCTCATCATGTGGTGGTCTGCATTGATTGATTTCTACTTCCTGAAGCAACCTTGCTTTCCTGAAAGAATGATACTGATGCAGAATTCTTGTTATATATTGCCAAATTCTGTGTGTTAATGCTTTGTGTGTATGAAATGATTGAGTCAAGCTAGAATATGTTACTATTAGCTGTAGTGACCATGCTGCACAATACATCTTCAGCACTTATTTCTCCTTTGTCACTAAAACTTTATACCCTTTCACCAACATCTCCAAACTTCCCTCACCTACCCTCGGCCCCTGATAATCAACTGAGCCCCTGACAATCACTCTTCTACACTCTGCTTCTATAAGTTGACTTGTTAGTTCTACATATAAATGAGATTGTGCAGCATTTGTCTTTCTATGCCTGGTTTGTTTCCCTTAAAGTAATATTCTTCAGGCTCATCCACGTTGTCACAAATAGCAGGATTTCCTTCTTTTTAAAGTGTGAATAATATTTCATTGTGTATGTGTACTGCATTTTCTTTATCCATCTTATCTTTATCCATCTTATCTTCAGCAGTTCTTGGACACTTGAGTTGATTTCTTGGCGATTGTGACTAGTGCTGTAAGGAACATGGGGGTGCAGATGTCTCCCACACATATTGATTTAATTTCCTTTGGGTAGATACCTGTTAATAGGGTTGATAAATCATACGGTTGTATTTAATTTTTGGAGAAATTTTCATACTGTTTTCCATAATGGCTGTACTCAAATACATTCCTACCCACAGTGTACAAGAGTTTTCTTTTCTCTCTATTCTCGCCAACCCTTATCTTTAGTTTGTTTTTATAATAGTCATTCTAACAAATGTGAGGTGATATATCATTGTAGTTTTAATTTGCTTTTCCCTAATGATAAGTGATGTTGAGCATTTTTTCATATACATGTTGGTTATTTGCATGCTTTCTGTTGAGAAATGTCTTATTCAAGTTCTTTGCCCATTTTTGATCAACTTATTTGTTTTCATGCTATTGAATTTTAGTCTCTGATCTATTTTGAATATTAGCTCCTTGTCAGAGGTTTAGTTTGCAAATGTTTTTCCCCATTCTGGGAGTTGTCTCTTCATTCTGTTGATTATTTCCTTAACTAGGCAAAACATTTTTATTCTCATGGAATCTCATTTCTTTATTTTTGCTTTTGTTGTCTGTGTTTTTAGTGTATTCCAAAAAAATCACTGCCCAAATATCATAAAGTTTTAAACCTATGTTTTTTTTTCTAGTAGTTTTGTACTTTCGTGTCTTAGATTTAAGCCTCTGCCTGATTTTGAACAGATTCTTTTGTATATGACATGAGATAAAGTAGACCAATCAGGCCCACAACCTCCCAAATGAGTGGATGGCGAAGGTGTAAATAAAAGAGACAAGTGGTATGATTTCAGGGCTCCAGGGAGATCAAAACCCTTTAGCAGAATTCGAGATTCCCTGGGGGCTGAGATGAAGAACTTCTCTGAGTGACCCATATTTATTTTGCTTTCAAACAAAGGACAGGATTAAAGTGGTTAGTGTGGGAACTGAGCAGGACCTTTGGAGTCAGTTCAAAGACTTTTCCAAGTAGTAAATTGTACTAGTTAGGAGCAGTCTTATCTCAGCTTGACCTTCACCACAGGAGTGAGATACCTGCAGCTGCAGGCTCTGATTAGTTAATTGAGGTGGGAACCAGGTGTCCTCAGCTGTGGCCGTATCTTGTCCTATGAGACGTCACAGCATCACAGGCCACTACAGGCCTCCGCCAGGACCAATGATTCACAGAGGTTCACTTACTGTGAATCTGCTGCCCATCTCCAGATAAGGGGCTTAGGCCCTGACAGACTCACAAGTAAACATAGCAAGCCAATTGATTAATTTTAAATCCTGCTCAGAGTTGCTTCATAGTGGTCTCCATCAATAAAGGTCCAGTTTAATTCTTCTATATGTGGACATTCAGCTTTTCCAACACTATTTGTCAAAGAAACTGAGTGCTTTTGGTAACACAGTGAGTTTCTTGTAGGCAGCATGAGATTGCATCCTGTTTGTAATCCACTCTGCCAATTACTGTATTTTAATTAGACCATTTATATTTAAAGCAATTATTGTGATACTAGGGCTTAAGTCTGCCATTTTATTTTTGTTGTTGTTTTGTTTCCTCATTTTCTGGTTTTTAGGATTTTTCCCCCTGCCTTCCTGTGGGTTACTGAATTTTTTAAAATTCCATTTTGACTTAATGATAGTTTTTAAGTATGTCTTGATGGTTTTTGGTTTTGTGTGTGTTGGGTTTTTTGTTTGTTTGTTTGTTTGTTTGTCTGTTTTTAGTACTTCTCCAGGTACTTCTCTGTGTGTATGTGGACATGTGCATGTATATTCACGTATATGTGGCTTAGCAATTCCACCACTTACTGACATTTTACCTGTTTGAGGGAAGGATAAAAAGCTTACTCCGTTTATAATTTTTTAGCCTCCTCGTTTTATAGTGGTTCCATATATTTCCATACTATTCACATCAGACAGTGCAAGGATGTTTGCTTCAGCCATTAAACATCATTTTGAAGACTCCAGAGGTCCGAGACCCATTGCATTTGCTCTCCAATACCCTGAGGTTCCCTCCAGACAGCTGCGTCTCCAGTGAGAGGTCCTTGTCTGCCACTCCTGAGGAGCCCAGCCAGCAGCAGTGCTCCAGTTTTCCCTGGAGCTAGGAGGTCTTTCTTCCCCCTGACTGGCTGGGGAAGGGCATTTCCGGGCTGAGGGTCCTTCTGTCCTTGGGCTTAAAGGCACACCGTGTCTCCTACTCTGCAGCTGCTGGGGAGGGGTCTCAGCTGCTGCCTGTCATTCCTGTGTGACTTCAGCATTTACATGTTTGGTGAGGAGGTGTGTTTGTGTGGATTTCTTTGGGTTTATCTCATTTGAGATTTGGTCAGCTTCTAAAATATGTAGGCTACACTTTCCTGTTCAGGAAATAGTGCCTTTTCAGTCTGTTCTCTGCCCCTGGTAATATGAGCACCCTGTGTCTTGTCACTAGCCTCCAGGTCTCTGGAGTCTCTTACTGTCCCTGCTGCTGGGGCTGGGGCTTCTACTGCTGTCCCCTAGCTCTGGTTCTTTCCTCTTACCTCCATCGCATCATGGCCTTTTCCATTCATTCCCTACATCTTCCATCAGTTTGCTGAGAATTTTTGTTTCTCTGTTGACACGTTATATTTCTTCACTGATTTAAAGAGGATTCCTAACTAACTGTTCATTGAAACATTTTTATGGTGGCTATTTTACACTATTGTCAGATAAGCCTAACATTTCTGTCATCTTGGGGTTAGCCTCTTTGTCTTTTATTCACTCTTGGTTTTTCCTGGGTCTTGGTGTGACAGGCAGCTTTCTACTGACTCCTGCACATCTGGACCTTACTACTAATGCTCCTGGCACAGCCCTGGCAGTGGGGCAAGGAGGAGTTCACTTGTCCTCTGCTGACACCAGGGTGGGCCAGGACCAGTGTTCTTGCACCCACCCACCCCTACTGACAACCCCTGGCTCTGAAGGGCAGCGCTTCTCCTCACAACTCTCAAGACCCCTGCTGATACACTGAGCCAGGACTAGGGTGCCTCTGTAGAGCTTGGCGAGGTGGGAGGCTGCTAGCCTGGCCTCTGCTATCCAGGAGGAGGATGACTGGAATAGGAGATGCTGCCACAGGCATTCCCTGTGCTGGCTGCCCCCT
>RJWT010003866.1:0-35132 GCA_004365215.1 Cuniculus paca
GTCTCCAATGCATTACTTTCTGCTCTGATCTTCATAATTTTCTCCCTGCATGAGTATTTGTCTTAGCCTGTTCTTCTGTTTCTGGAAGTTTGAGTTTCACCATTAAGTTGTTTATTTGTACTTGCTCTGTTTTCCTGATATGGGTATTTTCTGCTATAAATTTCTCTCTTAGGATTGCTTTCATTGTGTTCCATAAATTCTAGTATGCTATATCATCATTATCATTTAATTGTAGAACCTGTCTTATTTCTTCTTTAATTTTATCTGTGACACATTGGTTGTTCAGTAGGGTGCTATTTAATTTCCATGTGTTTATGAAGTTTTTGTGGTTTCTTTTGTCATTGATTTCAAATTTCATTGCACTATGGTCTGATAATATGCACAGGATAATTTCAATTCTTTTGCATTTACTCAAGCTTGTTCTGTGAGTTAATATGTGATATATTTTGGAGATGGTTCCATGTGTAGCTGAGAAGAAGGTGCATTCTGATGTCCTAGGATGCAACACTGTATATACCTACTAAGTCCATTTGTTTAAAGCTTTGGATCAGTTCTAATATTTGACCACCGATTTTTTGTCTGGTTGATCTTTTAGTGACAGTGGGTTATTGAGGTCTCCCAATATGACTGTTGTTATGGTTGCTACATTGTGTCAACTTGAGAAGTTTAGAAGTTTTTTAACTGAGAGACTCAGCAGGGAGCCAGGGTTCTTACTTTGTAAATATCCTCATCCTGTCCAAAGGAGGGTGGGGAGATTTTGCCAGTGTTACACCACCCTGGGGTGGGGGGCAGGAGGCCTGTGTCCAACATAAGAGAGAAGAGGCTTGTTTTCCCCTCTTTTGCTCTGGCTGCTACCTTGAAGAGTTGCCTCAGTGCCATGCCACTCTGCCTTAGAACCAGCTGATTATGGACTGAAATCTCCAGAAACTGTAAGCTAAATAAACCTTTCCTTGTTTCACCTTGGGTGTCAGGTGTTTTGTCCCAGCAAGGAGAGAAAAGACAATCGTATTAGGGTTTATTTGATTTTTTATGTCTGTTAGTGTTTGTTTTGTTTAGTTGGGTGCACTGGTATTTGTTGCATATATGTTTATGATTATTATCTCTTCCTCTTGGATTGTTCCCTTTATGAGGATATAGTGACCTTCATCTTTCTAAATCAGTCTTGGCTTGAAATTCACTTTGTCTAACAATAAAATAGATGCCCCTGATTTTTTCTGGGTTAGTGTCACATAGAGTATTGTTTTCCATCCTTTGACTTTCAATATGTAAATTTTTTTTGAATTAAATTTGTTTCTTGCCTGTATGTCAAATACTTTTTCCTCTATGAGGGAAATTTTCCATTGTGCTATCTGTGAACAGTTTCTTGTATATAATTTGTGCTATCTCCTACTTTTTCATTGACTCCAACCAAACTTAAATTATTCTTCTTTGCCTCATCTAGCAGCTTCTGAATTGATTTCTCATGGTCTCTTGCTATTTTCAAGTAAACTTTCATTTCACGATTGCTAACTGCAAGCCTGTCTTCTATATCTGAGATCCTGTCCTCACATTGGCTTAGTATGTTTTAGATACTTTCAATGGAATTTTTATTTTCCCAGATATCTGCTTGAATCTGCCATATTTATTCCATGTTATTTTCCTATGCTGAGCATTCATGGCTTCCATATTTTCTTAAGCTCTTTTTTTTTTTTTTGCCATATCTGCTCTAGTCACTAATTATGGTTTTCATTGTGGACACCATTTTTGCAGTTATCTTAGAAAGTACTTTTGACTTGATTTTTTCTAGCACCTCATTCAATTACTTTGTTGTTACCACTTCAGAGAGGCCAGGCGGAAGGCTTTTGGATTGTCCTTCCTGATTTCCCCCTGGGATTGCTTTTGGTGAACTGGATGTCTAGGGTGCATCATGTTTAACTGTCTTCTCATTTTCTTTTCTTTTTTCAGTCTAATACCTGGGGTGGTGCTTGTAAATTGCCAATGTGGATTGTTTTATTGTTAGAATTTAGAACCCTTAGGGAATGGCTACTTCTCTGAGTTATCCTCCAGGTGCATCTGGCCCTAGGGCCCTGAGTCTTCTGCAAGATCCCACCTCCTCAATTTGTTAGGGATGAGAAGTTGCTGCTTGTTTGACCTAGCCCCTAGCTCTTTGGTACTGTGCCACAGTATTTTGTGTGACTCTTAGTCAATTTCAGTCTTAGAATATCAGGAATAACAACTGTTTAGAACTATTGCACAATACAGTATAGAAAATAACAAACTGAGCTTATTAGATTTGTGGCTATATAACAAAACAAACCAGAAAATTATATGCAGTATACAAGTTTTAATATGTCAATTTTCCCTCAGAGGGGTTAAAATTTTAAATGGGTTAGGGAGAAAATAGAGAAACAGAAAAAGAAGGAGAGATAGAAATATGGCTGGAGGACAAAAGGGAATCATGCTAACTTTAGGAATCTGGTGCAGAAGACTAGAGGGAAAGAGAGAAGAAAGAAACAAAAAGAAGAACAGAACATAATCACAGCCACAAAGAGGCTAGAAACCACATTCACACTCATATAAACACAAGATTAAACAATGAAAGAGAGAGGAAAAAAAACACAAGACCAATGAAAAACAAACAAGAGAGAGAAAAAAAGAAAAAAGTCCACTTCCAAGTTTGTCTCTGCTGCCTTTGGAAGACAACATGGGATACAGAGTTCCCATCTCTGTTGATTTATCCCAGCAAGCCAACAATAGCTTTTTGGTGGGGTATTTGATAATCTCAGCAGCCTGACCAGACTCATTCAATCTGTAGTTGACAGTGTACATTTCAGGGATCTGAGCCCAGCTGGGAGCTGCTAGATGGAACCAGCAGTAACTCTGAGTTCTGAGTTCAGTGGGCCCCTCTCCTCAGTGGTTCCAGACAGTTGCTCTCCCATGAGATGACTGACTCAACACTCACTGCTGACCAGTGCACTCCTTCACATCCATTGCTCCCCACCACTGCTGTGTCTCTCATGGAGGCCTCTAGGGTCACCAGCAGTCACTGTGTGTTGTCTTGGTCGCTTTTTTCTTGTTGCTGAGACAAACACTTGACACCCAAAATTAGGGAAGAAAAGGTTTATTTAGCTTACAATTCTTGGTGGTTTCAGTCCATAATCAGCTGGCTCCAAAGCAGAGTGGCATGGCACTGGGGCAACACTTCAAGGCAGCAGCCAGAGCAACACGGGGGCAAATCCAAACTTCTTCTCTGCCCTTAAATTGTATCCAGGCCACTTCCCCCCCAGAAACCTTCAGAGTGGGTGTAACACTCCCAAAATGTCCTTGCCCTCCTTTGCATGGGATGAGGATACTTACAAAGTAAGAACCCTGGCTCCCTGCTGAGTCTCTCAGTTAAACTTCTAAATTTCTCAAGTTGACACAATGTATTAACCATAAGAGTGTTCACAGGTTTGAACCATTCCTCTCACCCAGTGAGCCCCATCTCAGGGAGTAGGTGATGCCAGCTACCTCCTAAAGAGAAGTTTCTCTCTTTACTCTCTCTGTGGACTTCAGTTTATGCTTCAGACCCTTCCTGGGTCCAGGGAACCAATTTCCCTCCTTCTTATCTTCTTCACATTGCTATATTCTAGTGCCTGGACAAAGACTCTCTGAAAAGCTCTTTCTCTGCCGCTTACGACTCTGCCATCTTGGTGCTTCCCTCAATACTTTTAGGAACAGCCCTAAAATATAAATAATAAAATGCTGCCCCCTAAATAGGGAAAATACCATTGTTTTTGCTGGCTCTGATAAGAGGACTAGTATGCATTTTTAGTCAAAAACAGAATCTGGTCAAATAATGAATTTATGAAATTTATAAATACTTTAGTAGGTAAAATCATCTTTTACTTACCAACACAAAGGCACTATTAAATGAGAAAATTATCCAGGAATTTTTTATGCAATGAAAATACAATTTTGCTAATATCTTAGTTCATCTTCAATGAATTTTTCATATTAGGAAACATTCAGAATTTAGCTATGATACAAATGCTTATCACTTCCTAAGGTATTTATTACTGTTCTGTGATTACACATAAATTATAAATTGTATATTCTTATAAACAAACTTCTGTCAACATCTAAAAGTCCACCTGAAATTAATACTAATTGAATTTATTTAAAATGCTAAAAAATGTTAGATGTCTTTCATTAAGATATTGATCTGTGTTATATTAGACTTTTTGTTATGTGGCATAATTTTTTAAATCTGAGTCACTTTTCTACAGCATTTTATTTGCACAGTTACCATTTCCATAATTCAATAGTAATTAATGGTTTTCATAATTAACCTAAATTCATATGATTATCAAATTTCAACCTGTAATTATGTTGTCCAATTAGGAAATTATGATGCAGAGTGAAACAATTATGAAAGGTGATGACTTTAAATAAAATCTATCCTCAACTATGCTTTGTTTACTTAGTAGAACATATGATTACCAAATTATATAGTATTCTTCTCTTCCCACTGATGTATCTTTGATGGAAACCAAAAAACATGCGTATGTACTCGCTCTTCCCTGGAAGATTAGAAAGAACACACTCTCTCTAAGACCATGAAAAAGAATCACTCTCATTCTCCATTCCATCTTTCACAAGAGTGGAGCAGAGAGAATGGGGAAATGAGGATATACAACACTCTTTTTTAGAAAATAGCATCACAGTTTTAGGAGAGTTGTTTTGTCTCTCTGTCTCTTTGCATCTCTTCCTCTCCCTCTTTCTGTCTCCCTCTCTTCCCCTCCCCCTTCTCTCTCTCTATCCAGAGTCAACATTGTCACTAAAACTCCTAGAATTAAATGCAAACTGATATGATTTAGTGGGAAGAAGGAAGAGAATAATTTGCTATTAATATTTTGCCACACCTCTGATTGAAGGAGCACCTCCATTTCTAACAGTTTTCCTGCATCTGACAGCATCAGCATGGTGTGGTCCCTGTCAAGGTCACAGTTGCTTCACACAGCCAAGCCTGGACATCCCACATGCAGAGCCATCTAGGGACCCTATCTGTCTTGCACAAAAATGTCCCAGTTTTCATTCATGTGATAGCAACATGCATCTCACCGGTGTGTTTGGGAATAAGTGAGGAAGTATTTATGAAGTACTTTGGAGCCGTAAAAGGTTATAAAATCCAAGAGGTTTTTGGTAATTCTTTAGAGTCTTAGCAGCCATAGGATAAGATTAAACACATTTTCAGTGTACTCTCTCTTGTGAACCATTGACATTTTCCCAGAGAAATTTTGACGTGTTGAAATGTCCCTTCTTCTACATATACCCAACCTGGGGAAATTACTCATTCCTTTCCCTGTGCTTTACTAACATATTGTATAGTTTTCATTTTTCATCTTGATTTGTTATGAAGATGAAATCTCTTTACTACTTGAAGGGCATAGGCTACACATTTTGTTTTTTTTTTTCCCTTGGCACTATTGAAATACTTGTTATATAGTAAATGCTCAATAATATGTGTTGAATAATTAAATAAATAAGCAGAGAAGATGTCCTTATACTGCAGAGTAGTATCACTACCTGATCTTTTACAAATTTACACTGAGAGTCATCCAAAAGTCATAGACATAATGAGAATCAAAGTAGGATTAAATTCTAGGTCTAAATGAAAAGTATATGTGCTGTATAAAATATTTTGTTAATTTTAGGAAAAATAATTTCTTGAAATTTTAAGTAGATACATTTCTGTAACTATAATAGAAAATGTGACCTCAACTTCACCCTTACAAATAAAATTACAAATACAAGGTTTTAGAAGAAATAAACACACACATCACACTACCCACATCGGTTTTACTTCACCTTTAAAGAAATTAATAAAAGATGTGGTTACTGTATTTAATGTTTCTAGAACTTCTATTCTTGAGAAATCTACAGTGGCACAGAAAGTATTTTAGGGGTAGACATGAATGTGATTATGGGTCAAAATGTTAATGTATTACTGTCTGTAAGATGCAAAGCAGACCCAAACATCCCGCTTTATGGAAATTGTTAAATGGAGATCAGACGATTATATGACAGGAGATTTGAAGACACCTTGAATGCATCTGTAACCTCCTTTTAGTATGTGTTCTAAAATTTGGTCTTTGAGATTTGATTCCCATTGATTTCAACATAATTTAGTCCAATCCACTGAGGAGTCATTTTTTAAAAATCTCTTCCTTTCTGGTCTATTTCCTTCAACAGTATATCATGTGTTAAATGAAGAAAATCTTCTGCTCAACAGAACAGAGGGAATTTACAAGTTTTTTGCAAAACTTGTATGTGATATTTACTTAAGCAAAACTTTTTAATTGTATTCCTTTATTACCATATTCAGAAAAATCTAATATATAGATAGTTATGACTCAATGATACTGTCTTCATGCTGCATTCTCAGAGGCCTTTCTCTGTTGTTCTCCAATAATAAAGCCCCAAATTGCTAAACAAGGAAAAACAGAGAGCGAAATTTGTGACTATCTTTGAATTTCTGCCAAATCTTCAAATTGTAACAGTAACAAATAAATAAAAACAATAGTCTCAACTTTCCCCTTGTTTTCAGGGTTACACAAAGTCATTAGTCTGGTGAAATTGCTAAACAAAAATTTGCTTTATCAACTAACTGAGGAGCTTGTGTTCACAAGGATTCCTCTAGGATTTATAATGGATTCTCCTCCATTTAGTGGACTGTTATCTCAGACAAGTCAGGAGAAAAGGAGACAGGGTCTGATGAATTGTCCGTGCTGATGGTTCACAGAAATTACTGTTAGTTGATAGTCCGATATAAATATATATTGGTTGCTGATTTATGTGGACTTTGCTAGATGTCAGTTCTCAGAATTTTGCCAAAGGTTAAGGATAGAGTCAAGAAAATGTATAACTAAAAAGATGCTCCAGGAGCATTGACATTTGATCTTTTAGAAGTTACAAGTAAAATTTTCTTTCATGCTTACCTTTGATGTTGCTTAATAATTAAAGATATACATGTGGTAAAATGAATTAAATGAACTATTGTAGCTTTAAACACATTAGAGTATCATTTGACCAGTTTTTCTGGTAAGAGGATAATGTCTTACCAAGAACAATTTATTCCAAACACCAAGTTCCTTGAAGAGAAGGTTCATGCTATAACTCCATATTCTTCACAATATCTAGAAAGAGGTAAGGAATACTGAAGGCAGTTACTGACTATGATGGCATCTATCAAATCTCAGTAGAGAGTACAATATTTAAGAATGTTTTGTGTGCTACTGAGCCCCAAGAGGAAAAGTCAAAAGTACTACACTTATAAAGCCTATTTGAAAAATCAAGCTAAAAATGTTCCATTGTTAGATGGCAACACGTGAGAGTATAACACTGAAACAAAAAGGGCTTTGTAAATTATCTTCTAATTTTAATAATCCTAACACTAACACAGAAAATTATTGTGCTGTAGTTTACATCTGAAGCCTCATACACACAGAGATGCCTTGTGGAAGAAGGTGGTTGGATTAGGGGGGCAGCTGGCTTGGTGTTGGGAGGTGGGCCCCACTCACTAGTGGTGCGACCTGGAAGTGCATGCCTCCCTCCCTGGCGTCCGGCTCTCTCTCTGCTTCCTGGTGCACGCGAGGTGAGCAGCTTCTCCTCTGCCAGGCTGCCCTGCTTTGGAGCCAGCAGACCATGGACTGAAACCTCTTCAAAGTAAGAGCTAAAGTAAGTCTTTCCTCCTCTGAATGTAGGATTTGGGCCGTTTTGTTCCAGTGACAAAGAAAGTGACTAAGACATACTTAGCCATATTCATATAACAGAAAGAAGAAAAAAACATGCTTTTCGAAGCTGACAAAGAATTATCAAAAGCCTGAAATTGGAAAATTTTACTGGCATGAAGTGTTTGTCTCAGAAGTTTAGAGAGGGAAAGACCAATAAAAAGTGATGTTTTGGGATTTTGTTTGTTTTGAATTCTTTTTTTGTAGAGAAATGGCATTTAAACGACCTGTAGGCTTTTAGAATACACCAAGAGATGAGTTTGGCCAATTAAAATAGAAAAGAAACAATGTTGATAAACAAAGGGAAATAGCACACTTAAAAGAAAACTAGACTCGCTGACCCTAGGATTTATATTAAATATCAAACTAAGAAACAAGGTCAAATAAGCAAGTTGAGGTTACTAAAAGAAGTTCTCACTCAATGATAGGAAAATATGGAACTTATTTTATTGGCAAATGGAAATCACTTAAATATTTTGATCATACATGGAAAAAACATTAACTTAGAATTTAATATGCATATGAAAAATAATTACATTTATTCTCTATGATTACATTTCATAGATCCAGGACCAATGAGTAGAAATCATAGAAAAAGGAATTTTGCTCAAAGAGAAAGATACACAACAACTTCTTTTATTTGAACATGTCCTAGAAGAAGGCTTCCCAATATGTATGAACCATGCCATATGGTGAGAGGTCCATGGCAGGCAGACACACAGCCCAGGTTTCATCTAGGTTTAGAGCCACTTCCTGTAACTCTGTTACTGCCTGAGCTCTCATCAGCAGCTGTGTTAGATTCTCATAGGGGCACAAACCCTACGGTGAGCTGTACAGGGGAGGGATCTAAATTGCAGGCTTTTTATAAAAATCTAATGCCTAATGATCAGAGTTCAAGTAGAGACAGTGATGCTGGTGCTGTCAAATGTAATTATTATGTATGACAAACATATATTAATAAAAAAGAAACTTCCCCCACTCCATGGAAATATTGTCTTCCATAAAACCAGTTCCCAGTGACAAAATGGTTAGGAACTGCTGACATAGAGCAACTTAGGAGGCACAAATTCTCCATTATTTGCTAAAACGGTCTTGTTCTTATCAGTTCTGTTACAGAAAAAAAGTCTTCCTTCAAAGAGATGCTTTGAGAGATATTGTTACTCCAGACATTTAAGAAATAAAATGTGGGATAAGTGGGCAGATCTGGGGTACAGTGGAAATCAACCAGCAGGCCATTGCTAGAGTCTAGACGTGAATGATCCAGGTGATATCATGATTCACTGTACAAATAATATTGTTCCTACCAATGCCTACAAACTCATGGTGCTCATTGCTTATGTACGCTGTGCACTGGATCTTTTCAAAACCCTAAAGGATACAACCTGCTCCTTATTTTACAGGTAAAATGTGGAGGAATGAGAAAAGCAAGAGATATTTCAAAGGACAATGTCTTAGTCACTTTTCTTGTTGCTGAGACAAATTACCTATCAGCCAAAGTTACAGAAGGAAAGGCTTATTTAACTCACAGTTTGTAGAGGTTTCAGTCCATAACTGGCTGGTTCCAAGGTAACGGGACATGGCAGAGGGGCATCATAGAAGTGAAGCACTCCATGGCAAGCAGGCAGACAAGAGACCAATAACTCTCTTTCTGTCCATTATGTTTTATTTAGGCTACCCATCCTAGGGCGGGTAAAGCACTCACACTCTTATCGCTACTTGGAACTATACCAACACAATCAGTGGGCTGCTTTAGTAATTGCACACCCTTCATCCCAGCATCACACACTCTAAATCCAGCCACCTCTGAAAAAGCTTCCCCATGACTGCATGAGGCTTTGGGGGGACAACTAGACACAAGTCATAAGAGACTGTACGATTAGTTAATATGTTACTGTTAATAAAATGATGAACAGAGGCTAAAGTTATCTGATTTGATTTATTCTTCTTTCTATAGTGCATTATAGCATAGTCCTAACTATCCACGGCAACGTGGGATTTACTGGGTGTTACTGTGTACTGGATCTCAAATGTTACCATTTTTATCTAGTAATTTCTTTTTTCCTCAGACTTTTTTACTGTGGTTTATCACCATCATTTTCACGAATATTTATAATGTAAGTCTTGGTCACTGGGAAAGCACGGAGTGAAGTCCTCAGCAATAAAAGATAAACAGACTGGAGACATTGAGTGAAGTTAAGTAATTGAAAGAGAAAATGCCCATCAACCTTCTCTTTAACAATACATCATTGAGAGACAGATTTACTTAGTTATTTTTAATGAGTACATATAAAAGAACCATATTTAGGCAGAGTGGTGGTTTGTATCTGTGATGCTGGGACTCTGGGCAGTTGAAACAAGAGGATTGCAAGTTTGAGCCTAAACTGAGGAACTTAGTGACTTAATGAGACCCTTTCTCAAAAAGCAAAAGAACCTGGATGCATAACCCAGAGTGCAGGCTCAACATTCAATCCTCTAGCTGAAAAAAGGAAAGAAAAGAAAAGAAAAGAAAAGAAAAGAAAAGAAAAGAAAGAAAAGAAAAGAAAAGAAAAGAAAAGAAAAGAAAAGAAAAGAAAAGAAAAAAGAAAAAGTGAAAGAAGACATTTGAATTGTTGAAGTTGATGCCAAAATTTTTAGCAAAATCACTAGCTTACAGTGGAGTATTTTTGGCAGAAGGTGGAAAGGAATCATTTACAAATATACTTTGTGTGAGGCCACTTTTAGACTTTGACATCTGCTAGCGATTCTATCTAAAATTCTCTGACGCCTCACTTTGTGCAGGTTCCTTGCAATGCGTTACCTCATCCTCCTCAGCAGCCATGTTTCTGTGATGCCTCTGTCGTAGAATGTATTGCATACACCCTGTATTCCCGGTAGCAAAGAGGGCTTGTTTGCCATTTTTGCTTCTCCTCCTCGCTGATTCGGTTCCTCTAATTCTCAGAGGTGGTCATAATGATTAGTTCACGATTTGTTTAGATGAACGACACAGAAGTGACAAAGGTACACGTAAACCATTCAGGTGCACAGGAAGAGGGAAGGACGGATTAACCTCCTTTTCCTCTGATCTCTGAGGAGCTCATTCCTGTAGCTAGTATAACACACCACGTTAAATTATCATAGGCCATTTTCCTGTATGAGCAATCATTGTAATGTATGGTAACTGGTTAAGAACTTATTACAGTAACAGACACATTGCCATGAATTTCCCTCTAAAATTTTCACTATCTTCTAAACTTGAATAAAATTTAATGGTGTAGATGATTATTTCAGTTCTAAAATAGAAATCAGCAAATAGTTTTGGGTCCACAAAACTATGAAATGTATTTAAAACAAGCAGAAGTTAAATTCACTGAAAATGTGGCAGCAAATTACAAGCCAGTTAATAAAAGCATAACCAAATTACAGGTGGTTTGCTTGGTTCATAAATGATTTTAGGTGCAGCACGCAAACTGCCTTTTTTTCAATTCCTTACTCCAGTGCTTTACACCAGGTCTTGTGACACATTTACGTTAGCTTCTCAGCCTTTTGAAACCTTGAAGCTTTTGTGGTTCCTCAAGCATGACTTGCTGGACACTAAGAACAAGATCAATATTTTTCTTCAAGTATTTTATCAAGGTCACTTCTTTACATTGTTTAAGCAACTATAGTGTATGTTACTAAATCAAAGTATTTCTTTCATATGTGGAAACATGCAGGAACTTATATTAATAATGCATAAGATATACACACACACACATATATATATATCATACACAGTATTGTTAAAGGATAGCTATTAAAGTTATACAGGGAAAACTTTGTTTTGATTGTATTGAACATCATGGGCACGATTTTTTTCTTAAGTGAATTTCTGTTGTTATTTTTTCAGTTTAGTTAGGGGCCATAATTTGTATAAGTAAATTGTACATGTTACAAAGAAGGCATTTGATGGAATTGGACATATGCACACATCCTTAATACCATCACCACATCTAATATAGGAAATATATCCATCACCTTCAAGAATGCCTCGTGTTCTTTTGTGGTTATTGTTTGGTTAGCTGGGTTTGTGGGATAAAAGGATTATTGGTGTCTTTTAGTAAGTATTCTTAAATGAAATCTATGTTCTTGATATATTTTAAAATGTGTAATACTGTATTGTCATCTATCGAAGTTTTATGCCCGAAGGAAAACAACTCCCTATCCAGCCATCCACCATCTTCCTCTATGGTAACTATCATTCTATTGTGTTTCTGTGGGTTGGACTCTTATGGATACCTCACATAGGATAGTCATGCAGCGTTTGGTTTGTCTCCCACAACTGAGTCATAACACCTAGCATTATGTTTTCTCAATTTATACTTAATGTTGCGAATGCCAGAATACACTTCTTTACAAGGCTCAGTGTATTAAGTCAGTGCTTATGAGAGTCATCTGTAGAAGGGTGCAAGACATCTATCTGTGTGCTGGAGACCTGAAGGATCCAGCTGAAAGTCTGGGGTCCATGACAGTGTCCCGTGCAGGTCAGGAGGCCAAAGACTTGGGATGGGAGACCGAAGCATCTATGCCAGAAAGGCCTAAGGGCCAGTGCTAGAAGCTTAAGTTTCTGTACCAAAACCTGAAGGATCTGGGCCAGGGATGAAGGATCTGTAGTGGATGCCAGGAGATGACATCCAAGATGAAGATGAGGACTGAAGCTCCTTCGCAGAAAGGAAGCAGTCACAGCTCCTTGGAAGAAAAACCAGTGAAACTATCCCAAAGAAAATCAACCACAACAAAACTCTTCCAAGGAAGGTAAGTGGAATCCTTCCTTCCCATTCTCCTTTTATACTGTTCTGACAACCATGCTGACTTGGATCAGTTGTATGTTCCCACTCAAGCTGACAGTCAATTAACTACTACACATGGTGATATTACACTTTATGTATATACAACATTTTATTTGTCAATAAACACATGGCTTATTTCCATATGCTGGCTATTGTGGACAATGGTAGAAAGTACATGGGGATGCAGGTATCTCTTAGAAGTCATAAAACAATAAATAGGTATATAAAAAGGTGCTTATCACTAATCACCAGAGAAATTCAAGTCAAAAACCACAATGACATATGACTTCACATCTGTTAGGGTGACTACTATCAAGAAGAAGAGGAAGGGTACAATAAGTGTTGATGAGAATTTGGAGAAAAGGAAATTATTTGCAGTTGGATGAAATGTAAATTGTCAAACTTACATTGGAAAACATGGAAGTTCCTCAAACTAGTAAAGATGAGCTACCCTGTGATCCAACATTCCATCTTTAGGATATTTAGCTTCCTGATTACTTAAGTACTATGAGTTCTTTGGGGGTAAAATGGCCTCTGATCTGTTTATTCCCTCTACATGAAGTAATAATAGATTGCTTGTGAAATTGAAAGCATTTTGAAATAACTTAAAGGATTAGAAATACAGAAAATGGTAAAAGAAGTCCTTGAGTCTAAGAAAGCAAATGTCACTTCTATAAAAAGTGTAATAAAAGTGAATCAAATGTCACCAGTAGAGTAGAATTTGGATGTTTAAACCTTTTTTTCCATGCCATGCTTGAGAAGTCTGAGCATGGGATGGAACCTCTCAATCTTTTAGAGCTTAATGTCTTATTCAGACGTGGTCTCTTTTTCTGCGGAAGTTCCGTCATGCTTCTCCACCCATCTGTTGCTGCGACATGTACTAGGAGTTAAGCAAAATAACCCCAGAAGGGGTAATATTGCAATGATTTGTATTCTGGCTTTGGTACCTATGAAGCCATGTAAGCAAGATAGATTGTCTTTTACAGTCTCAATTTCCCATACCCCCCCAAAAAAAGTCTATAATACCTACTTCATAGGAAACTTCAGAGAAATAAATTGAAGAAAATAATTCTTATAAAGTACTTAATACATTCTAAATGTTCAATATGTTAGCATTTATTACCCAGATTAGTCTTACTAATAGACATCATCATCATCATTATCCTTTCAAAATATGATATAGTTTATTGTGTGATATCAAAGGTTCTACCTTATTTAAGAACCTTGCCACTTCTTCAACAGCTGTCCTATTTCAGGACAAAATGAGGTAAATAGATACAACTGATAAATCATAGCAAAGGCATAAATCATAGTAATATATGTGCCAGTTATCTTTAGGTATTATTTTTCAAATAATGTTAGTGTCCTGAACAGGAGTACAAAATAAATTCTTTGAAGATATGGCTAATTCATTTGTCATTCTTGTATTACCTAGTACAGACTTTGGTATATAGTTGGTTTCAACACATAAATGTTAAGTTTAGATAAACATGTCTCCTGACAGAGCAGCATTCAAAAAGCCATAGCAATGAATTTTTGGACGATAACCTATGTCTACATTAATTTTGCTTTGTCGGGGGTCATTTAATACATTAACCTCTCCACACTGTCGACATTTCCTTTCTCTTCTCATTCTTTCATTCAAATAATTTATATTAAACATAGACTGTGTTTTAAATGTTGTTGCCCTAAGATCTTAAAAATATAGATGAAGTCATTGTCTAGAGCCTTAATACTTCAACTTTCTGCAGCTTTAGAACACCTGGTAGCTTGTTAAAAATATAGACTCTCAGGCTGTAACCCAGGCCTCCTGAATCAGAGCTTGCATTTTAACAAGGTCCCCAGGTGTTCCATTACACAGTCAAGAGAAGCACTGGGCTCCACATAATAATTACTTTGTTTATGGAAATACAGATGTCTGCAACAAAGTGGAAAAAGCCAATAATATTGAACATCTTAACCCATTATGCAAATCTTGCCATTTGAGAGATACCTTTTTTGAATATGTACATGAACTTTTATAGGAGTGCCATTTAACATTACCACAGAATACTTTTTTAAAATTTAAAACAAAAAATAAAAACGATGACACAGAATTTGAAAACAGTAAGGAGATTAACAATGGTTAATATATGCATATTGTTTCCTTCAAAGTAGTTGCTTAGATTACAAGATATATACATGAGAAAAATGATTAAAAAGTGAAAGCACAAGCCGTTCTTTCTGATGATCTAATAGAAATTAATAATATAATTATCTATCATATATATATATATATATATGTCTTTTCCCATCTTTCTTTTCTCCTTTCCCCCATCCCCGTTGTTCTTCCCTTTGAGCAGTTCCTTCCCCTTTCACTTTCACAATATTTATTGTACCTGCGGCCCCTCAATTCTAAATCGTGTCACGATGAAGAAACAAAGGTACCGTGACTATATGAGGTTGTTTACTTTAGGCTCTCTATTGATATGTTTGAAGGAGACTTTATCAACCAATATCATTTTCATCTTAGAAGAAATGTCCTTCATGAATCTTAACAGTGACAAATTCTACATGAAAGTTAAAAGCAAGCTACTTCCCAGAACCAAAGCTATTACTCCTCCTTCCACCTCAGGTTAAGTCAGAGTTGCGGTTCTGTTAAGAGGCAGCCATTTCTGTTACCTGAAATGACGTGGCAGGAAACAGACTCTCACACAAAAAAACATAGCAAGGGCCCTTACTCACCTCATCTGGTGAGCCACACTGGGACAAAAGGCACATAATTGGGAAAGTTAAAGGTAAAAGTCATGGAGTCAAGAGATTAGCTGAATCACAGATAGGGCTGGGTTAGTCAGAAAACCAGGAGGTCACCAGCAGGAGCCTGAATCACAAGGAAACGCTAAGTGCCAATGGGCCTCAGTCAAGGCACCTGCTTGACTTACAGGGCAGGAAGAGAGCAGTGTGAATCAGTCCAGACACCCAGGCATGTTGATCTCAATGTGGTAATTAAAAAAAAAATCCATCTCAGAAAGGAACCTGGGGCATCCTAGCAGAGACCGTGGGCTGATATTGGATCAGATACTAGCTACAAGCAGTGCTATGGCACAGTATGGAGTGACAAATGCTTTGAATGTGACCTAATTAAAACTCATTATAGTAATTATAATCAGATCAGAGCAAGGGAAAAAAAAACTTTCCTATGTCTTTGCCACATTTACGGATGCTCTGTCATCTGCTCTGGAACAAGCTTTCCAAGAAACTTGGGGTACCCAGAGATGACTAATTTTTGTATATTTAAAATTTATGATAGGAACATTTCCTTAGTGTGTTTCTTATGTGGCATTTCCTGGATTAAGAGTCATGAAATAAAATCAGCAATAAATTAGGGAAAACATAAAACACCATGGGTACGGTGAAAATGGCCCAGGTCCAAGAATAGCATGCTAAAAAGCAAGTACTTTGCACCCCTTAAGCCCTTCTAAGTTTTCAACACGGTTTTTTGCACTTCTTTAAGGAAAACCTTTGGTTATACATCACGGCAAGGACTTTCTCTCCCCTTGGGTCTCCTGGTTTCCTTATTTATATATTGATTTAAGAGCTGGCTAAAACAGCCTGACTATATGACAAGTAGAATGCCTTTTCTTCAAACTGAGCAGGACACTAACACTGCTGTATTATACTATACTCAGAGAGCAGCCTGTTGCCCAGGTACGTAGGTGAGGTGTAAACAGCTTATAAAAATCTTTTTACAGGCTTCATTTTCATGTAGGAAAAAGTATAGAATTGTGTACTAGCATTCTGTATCAGGAAGATAAGCATTGCTATTCCCAAATTTATACGTTCAGTTGAAACAGTTCGCCAGTCTATTTACTGTGCCCAAAATGTGCTTTTCCATACCATTTGGCCTTCTTGTATGACTTTCTTTCCTTATCCTAATTCTATTTGTTGAGGTCAAATGCAAGTCCTTTCTCAGCGAAGCCTTTCTGAATCCATCCCACAATGAGAATCGAGCTCTTCATTTTTCCACTTAGAAAACCTCATTTACTTCACAAAGACATAAAATAGAAGTGGACCTATTAAATTTACATCCACTGTTTTCTTGTGTGTAAATGCAGCTTATCATCAGTCCCACACAGCCCTGGGAGAATTCCTACAGCTCTGTGGCAAGTTACCTAGATTTACCTATCAGAATTTAGCAGGGGATGGTTTCCCTCTTTTGTTCCATCACGCCACCACCCTTAGTGACAGCACTAGATAGATGTTCAGTGGACATTAGATAAATAATAGAATATTTGTGACCAAATGAATGGGAAACAGTGAGTAAATTCTAGTTCAAAAGAATTAATTCTAGATAAATAGACTTGTGGGTGAATGCAGTTTACGTAAGTGCATACCCAGAAGAAACCTGTCAATCTGAAGATAATTGTGTACTAGTATTTGTGCTTCTATCCCTGAATAAGTTATAGGATAGAGAAGCTCAAATCCAGTGCTACTGAGAGTCATCTGAAGTAGTGATACTTTTAAAAATTCCTTGCATCCCAGATCACAGATTTATTCTACCAGAGTTTCCAGAGGATGCGAGGGCTTAAAGGTTCAAGTTATCACGAACCAAAATATGACCAAGATGCAGATCTATGCTGTACTCTTGGGTGATTGCAAGTCCCTTCTGGCTGTCTCCTGGTCATTGCCTCACCAAGTCTCTCATCCCTGTAGCATTAAGCCAAGTACAGAGTCAGTGTTTCAATGCTTTGAGCAAAATGCCTGAGACTCGCTCTGCTGCAAGCAGCCTCGATTTGGTTAACAAATCCTTTCCCTCAAAATCAATTCTCTGACCAGTGATAGACCTAAGATAATCACAAATAAGATTAATGGAAGCATGAATTGCACTAAAACTTCCTTAGGCAGGAAATTCAGAGCCATGTTAGGAAGGGAGGAGAAATGGATGCTGTGAAGGCAATCGGGAACTATCCGCTCAATTCAGTGATTATTTTCCCAACTAGAAAGCAAGATTCTAGAGGGTAGGGATGTTTGTTCAAATACCCATCCATGCAGTAACTTCAGGTTCATTACTTAGAAAATGATGATGTCAGGATATTTATAAAACAGTGATGTAATGATCAACCCCGAAATCTTTACAATCATAAAAATTTAAGATTAAATGAGTTATTATACTGATTGTGGAAAATGTAAAGCTACTTCTGTACCTTAATATGTTTGCTTCTCCCTAAATGTCTGCTAGGTAATATAAAATTTTTTTCACAACTAAGATCTAAAAAACGTAAAATATTTGCCTAAATTTACATCTGTGTTTGAGCCAGAATGAGAGTCCTAGTCTTTGAACTCCTACTCAAATGATCTTCCCACATTATCAGTTCGACTTTTCACATTTGAAAAATACAGTATTTAAAATCTCAACCATATGATTGCATTTTTACATAAAGCTGTTTTCTATATTGGCTAATGCAAAGCAGAATTTTAAATAGCATCCATCTTCTCAAGAACTTTGCATAATTTAAAGGACCCATTTTCTGTGTACAAAGTGAACATTCAGTTTAGAAAATTAAATTTAAAAGATAATCCCTGGCCTGAATACACACTCTGTGTGCTTGGTGACATGTAAAAGCAGTAACAAAGAATTATAGGATGCCTCCTTGACGTCATCCAAAGCAAGAGCCTCATTCACTGCTGACCAAAGAAAACTAGGAGTGTCAGCAAACAAATCACTTGATGGAATGTGTCTTATCTTTCCTACCTGAGCCTTTACTCTTATCTTTGTTATCCAGCTACTTCCTTTGGCATCTGGACCCACAAGACCATCTGGACTTTGTATTCCTGCAGTATCTGAAATGACTTTTGATACTCTCTGGGAATTGCTGGCGCTTTCCCTGCTGTTTCTTATTCTTTATGCTTCCCTCTCCTTGTGCCACCCACTGTTACCTTTCCTCTGAGGTCTTGGAAACAACTTAGTACTAGCCTCTTGTTCCTGTTCGCTAACCTGGCATGTCCTCCCTCTGTGTTTGATATTGGACAAGCCCTGCTGTCTGGCAAAAGCTATTATTGACTGAGTTTTAATTTTAAAAATGCAAATATGCCTCTTGCTAGTTTGTTTGAGGCAATAGGCCAACCTGTGCAGAACTCCTGAGACAAAGAATAAAAACCTAATCTTCATGTCATGCCACTTGCAAATTTCTAGAGGTAGCTTCCCTGATGCTGCCTCCATACTTTATAAATCTCTGGGGCCGGTAGTTGCTCAGAAACAAAAATGCACCCACTCAAAGTTCTGATCTGGTAGAAGCTCGTGTGCTCATTTCCGGCAGAGCTTTGTTATTGAGTCTGTGATTCAAGGTATTAATGAAGCAGCTGGGTGGGAGCTGTGCTTTTCATACAATGAGGGGAAGAAAACACTGAGTAGAAGCCATTGCAACCGGTGCATTAGCAGAGGTTAACGTCAGGTGCAGAATCTCACTACCGCCCTGTTGTGACTTGGCCTGCACCACCAGCACTGTCAGAGGACAGGAGAAGCATTGATGCGAGGGTTTCAGTTGTTTCCTTCAACCAGGTTTGACACATTTCTTTAGGTGACAGGGTGAGGTTATTTCCCTTATTTACCAACCACTAGAAATCAACTTTAAAGGCAAAGAGAATCAGAGAGAAGGGAAATAATAGTGGTAGGAAAAGATAATTACGTGATTTCACATGTTTTACAAAATTATCTATTTTAAGCCTCCTTCAGCCTAAAAAATTTGGTGGCTTATCTGACTGAAATCACAAAACAACTATTTATCAGACTGGGAATCTGTTGGACTGGATGAGGCAGTGTTTTTCTCCATGCTGTAGAATGTCGATCTCCTACTCCATTGGAACATGTATTCAAAGAAATGTGTCCACAGGAAGATTTAACTATCATTTTGGAAAGTCAGGAATCTTACTGCCAAGATAGCATCATTTTAAATTTTATGAACTTGTTCATGAGGGCTATTAACAGTTGTATTCCTCCTTTAAAAGATGCAAAGTAGAAGCATTTTTCACTGTTAAATCGACCTCAAGTTAAAGGATGATTTTAAACATATTACTGTTACATAGAGTTTAGTTCTCACTCCCTTCTAGGAAAGGTCACGTGCGGCACTGGCATTGCACAGGGGACATCATATAGGGAGGGGCTCCCAAGGTGTGAAATGCCTGGTATTGAGCAACTGAGAAGTCTTTTCCTGGAAATCATTGTGGAAACGAAGTAGACTGACCAATGGCTCTGATCCCTGGTTTCCCTTCTGTCCACACCATCTCGTGGTTCTCAGACCTTCATGCATTTAGCTAGGTAGGACTTATTAAAAACATATGATGTCAACACACCTTGCAAGAGCAAGCCTGCTGACATAAGCCTGGGGAATCTTTGAGCATCTGTATTTTTAACAAGCTTGATAATTCCTATCACAGGAAAACTAGAGTGTTGCTTAGAGTTCCCTTATTCGCCAGTTCCCTCAAGTGACCACAATACTTTATATGTCTTTGTCAAACTGGTTTCCCTTTTAAATGAAAGCTTCCTTGAAATTCTAATGAGAAAGTGACTGGAGAAGAACAAGACTTCAAGCAAAGCAATATATTCAACCCAAATTCTATGCCTGGTAAACTGTGCCTTTAGCGGCAACAGCAGAAGACAACTATAAGAACACAAATGGCAGAAAGTTCTAAAGGGAACTCAGAAAAGTCAATGAAATGTTGAATTACAATGGTCACACTTCTTGGCCCTTAATAAAAACTAGCAGCAATGTCCTTTATTGAAGCCGGCTTTACATTACACCTTTGACTACTGAAACACCAAGTAATCTTATCTCAACATTTGTGCTGGCAGGAGAAGAGAATCCATTTCTTTCATTTTAGTCATTGTGAAGGACATTCATATGTGATCAGAATTGTTGGTACTGACTGGACCTAGAGGAGGTACTGCTTTAAACTGCCCTGTCCTCATGATTCCCTGCAACACTGTCTATTTTACTTGATCCCTATGGGAACAGTACATTTTCCCAATCCTCCTGTACCTTAGCTTTTACCCTTGTAATTATCTTTCTAGGCATAAATGCATGTTTCTGGTAATCCAGGAAGAGACATCTGCTTTCATAGCTTTGTATTTTAAGTATTTATTTGTCCTGTACTGTCAATTATTTGACCTGTGCTGATGAAGTACATCCATGTGAGTTTCTTTGTGTATAAACCAGCATTTGTGTTTCTAGAATACTTTCAGTTGCGTAAAACAGTTCCTATTAAGAGATTTTCGAGGGATTTAATGATACATTGTAATAGAAGCTTTCAAAAGTTCTATTTATTTTTCTTTTAGTATGCACTTGCAGTATTTAATGTTTGCATTCCTTGTGTGGAGTTGGTACATGTACCTAACACATCTTAGCTCCTTTTCTCATCCTCTTTCCCTTTCCTCCCTACTACCTGACTTCATCCCTTGATCCTTTTCCCATTTGAGAAAGATCTATCATCCTACCTCCTATTATCTATCTTTTATTTTGCTCTTTATATTTTGGCTATTTATTTATTTATTTATTTATTTTTGGTACCAGGGATCGAACTCATGAACAAGAAGGCACTCAAGCCACTGAGATAAATCCCTGGCCCATTATTTTGGCTTTCTTATATAAAAGAAACTATGTGTAAACATGTGTCTGATTATTTCACTTAGCATTGCAGTCTCAAGGTGCATTAATTTTTCGACAAATAAGTTTATCTTCCCTTATGGTAGAGTAGTACTCCATATCCATTCATCTATTATGGGCGTACAGGCCACTTGGAGGTTTAGTTATTTTGAATTTTGCTTCTATACACATGGTATGCCTGTGTCACTGCGGTATGATGTCCTTAACTCTTTCAGAAAGATATCTAGAAGGAGAATAGGTGAGTCAAGTGGAATTTCTAGTTTTAGTTTTTTGAAAAATCTTCATATTGATTTCTATCATGGCTGCACTAGTTTACATTGCTTTTGAATATTTTATCACACACTCCAGCATTGTTGGTTCAACTTGATAGCACTGAACTTGATTTAGAGTCAGCGTATGGATACAACATGCCTTTATCAATTTTGACCAGAGTAAATCACTACGAAATAATCTGCCAAAATGCCATCTCTTGTGTATAAACAAAAGATTTGCTAACTGGTAAGTATCTTCAATGTGATATACATGGTATTTTTGTGAAAACAATAATACTCATGTTCTTGTGCTATTATGTTTGATGAGCTCTGTTTGTATCATTAAATGGAAATTAAATTCAAAAGTTGGTGGTAATGCTTGCAGTGTGAAGAAAATTTTACTTTATACTGAGCTCCCCACCAGTTCCTTCAAAACCTTTTGCTTTCCCTAGCAAAATAACAGTAACTTACACATGTTTGAAGACCAATGTAACTGTCTCCTATTTCACTTAATAGCATTGTCCACACGTCCTGCTTTGAAGCTTTGGTCTGTGGTTTGCTTATTTTGACTCCTGGTATTGCCTTGATGTCATTGTTGCCATTGCCCCTTAGATCATAAGATCATAAATAAATGTCTCTTACTGAATTTTTAAAAGTGGCGTTGCCATTCCTTCCCAAACTGCTTTCCCTGAGGTCAACACTGATGTTTAATCATGTTTTTCATATGAAATTCAGTCTTGATCTTTTGAAAGAGAGTTATCTACTGCTAAGTATAAAATTATTCAAAAACACAGCAGTTTAAAACAATTATACATACTTAGTATCTTAACATTTTTTGCGAATCAAGAATTTGAGAGCAGTTCCCCTGAGGGGTTCTAGCTGAGAGTCTATGCTATGGTTTGCATGTGTCTCCCAAACATGTATGTGTTGAAAACTTAACCTCAAAATGCATATGTTGATGCTATCTGGAGGTGGGAACTTTGGGATGATTAGGGGCACCGCAGTGGGTTCATAGCTTTGTATGAGGAAAAGAGACCCAAGCTGGAATGCTTGCTCGGTCTCCCCCCACCCATGTGAGGCTCCACCTCGTTACACTACAACGAGATGGCTTTCTGCAGGTGCCAGCACCATCCTTTTGGTCTTCCGACAACTCAGAACCATGAGATAAATAAGTTAAGTAAACTTCTATCTTTTGTAAATTACTCAGGCTTTGGGATTCAGTTGTAAAAACAGAAAATGAACTAAAGTTGTCTCTCACCACACGGCAATCAAGATATGAACCAGAGCTGTCACATCTGATGGCTTGATGGGGACTTAAAGACCTACTTCCAGTGTGGGTCACTAACCTGGCTGGCAGTTTTGTCCTGGCTCTTGACAGGAGGCTTCAGTTCTTCACCACAAGAACTTTCTTAGGGAGCTACTTGAGTGTCCTCATGCCATAGTGGCCGGCTTTGCTGACAGCAAGTGATATAAGACAGAGCAAGGGAGGAATCACACGTATTCTCTAACTTGAATTGAGAGTCACGAGTCAAATATTTTCATTTCAGTCCTTTTCACTGTGACAGAGAATCATGACTATTAGGAAGTGAGATTCATTGGGGGTTATCCCGAAGGACAGCTACCATAAGGCTTATGAACTCGGTATATTCTTTTTTCTTGTGCGAAAACCTGAAACAGAACTTATAACATGTGACTTGGGTAACGAACCCAGAAGTTTGTGTTTTGATTAGATAATGTTTGAATGGCACGAATCTATTTACAAACCATTAAGTAGCACATTAGGGAAGAAGCATAAATGTATGATGTCTTTTCTACGGTAGATTGACTTCCATACTCACCCATGGCACAAAACATGGAGATCGATTTTAATTTGATGCTACCTACAACCTGGTACTCCTTCCCTGCATCTGCTTTACTATTTCTTTAAAAAAAATATTTTAGGTTCTATTAAAAAAGGCATCCCAGCTTTGCAATGTTAATTTCATAAATATGCAGATTAGAAATTCCTGTTATTCTCTTACCATAGATAAAGATAAACCTGTGCCTCTTACTAGAATTCTTTAACTCCTGAAACATCAGAAGCATTTAAATATGTGTCAATTAAATAGGTGAATAAACAATACAGTGAATACTAGGGATGTCCAAATAAAATATGATGAGAGTAACAGACTATGGAGAAAGAAAAGAAGACAAGATGAACAGTAGTCAAAGGAAATCAGTGGTAAAATGTTGAAAACAATTCCCTCTGAGTTTAGGTTCAGGACAAAAATGTCTGGTATTATCACTTCTATCCAAATTACCTAATCATTATAATAAAGCATCCCAAAATAGAAAAGACATGAAGATTAGGAAGAAAAGAAAAATGAAGAAAGAGAAAAAAGAAAAAAAAAAGAAAAGGAAAGGACAGGACAGGATAGGACAGGACAGGAAAGGAAAGATAAGAAAAGCTGGTTTATCAACAAGCTCCATGTTTCAGTCAGGATCTGCTAGAGAAACAGATACAACACAAATACACAAATGTGTAAGAAATTACAAGATGGGCTTACCATGGTCAGCCACAAAGTCAGATGAGGGAGCGTGCAGAGGCTGTCTGCATGTTGGAGGTTGAAGGGTCCAGCCCAAGGGCTGCAGCTTACTGCAGTGTCCATGCAAGTCAGTATCAGAAGGTCCATGGATCTACGACATAACACTGAAGAATCTACAACTGAAGACTGAAGCGTCTATGAGGAAGGCTAAGGAGTCCCAGGCAGAAGCCCAACAGTCTGTGCCAGAAGCCAGGAGATGACGTCCAAGCTGAAGGCTAAGACTGGAGCTCCTCGGAAGAACCAGCAATCAGTCCCTCCTCATTTGCCTTTTGTTGTATACAGGCTGCTCCCCTGGGGTGAGTGCAGCACTCACGCCATCTGTGTGTCCTCTTGCACAGGCTGAGGATGTTACAAATTAGGGACCCTGCACACACACACACACACACACACACACACACACACACACATGATCAATCACTTAAACTTCTGACCTTCTCAAATTGACACGATGAACAATATCCTAGACCTATAAAGACTTGTCTTCTACACCCCAGGATGTACAGCAGCCAAATCACTTCGTGAAGCTTCTAGACTTCTCAAGTTGACACAATGCATAAACCATAACATTACACAACACACTGAGTAAAAAATGGTTTCATACTGAAAAAGCACATACTATCCAGTTCCATCTTTAGAAAATATTAGCATGCTGCTAAAAATCAAGATAGTGGGTTCCCTTAGGGAGAGGAGTGAGTGTACACAGTATAAAGAGACTTCTAGAATATCGTCATTGGTCAAATTTTTATTGTAACCTGGAATCTGATTGAACAGTTGTGTGAAAACCCGATATTTCTATCGTGTGAACAATTTTCTATTGTATATTGTACTTAAATTTAAAAATATATAGCACTGTTAAAATAACTAGATGGCTGCTGGCTTAAAAATGTTGAAGAGTAGTGTCTTAAGTGCCTAACATAATTTCATTTCAGATGTGACATGTCAGTGCGTAGGCCTGCAAACTTTTTCTCTAAGAGGCAGACAGTGAACCCTTGAGGCTTCGAGAGACTTGCTATTGTAGTTGTAACTATTCAGCACTGCTATTGTAGCAAAAACAGCCATCAACAATATGCAAACTGAGGAATGTGATTGTGTTGCAACAAATGGTCTAACAAAAATCAAGTGGACTGGCCTGCAGGCCTTCCTTAGTAAACCAACCCCTGTCTAATAAAGTTTGGTATAGATCAATTGGAAACATCATCCGAATTATCTATTTCAACCTCTGTAATTCCTAGAAAAAGACCGGAAATACTCAGCACAGGTGCGCTGATTAGGCCACAGCTGCCTGACACACTTCTAACCTCTCAGAGGGAAACACCTCCAAATCACCTTGTTTTCCATTTACACTTCTCTAATCATCTATATCTTACAGCTCAACGTACAAATAAACATTTTATACTTTAAGAAAAAGTTTAAAGAGTCCTGTTTTCCTGTTTCACTGGCACCAGGTAAAATGTGAATCACAAAATTGTATATGCTAAACTTTTGTATTTGTTTCTTATACCAAAGTTATGAGAGAATTGATTGATTGATTGATTGATTAATTGATTTATAAAGAGGGGAAAGAAGTATAATTCCCGGGTAGATGGTTTTCATAGGTACACACTGCCCAAAAGTTATTCATGTTCAAAATTACAAGGGCGAGATTACAATCTTTTTCAGGAGGCTGAGACCAAGGAGAAATCATGGGAACTACTGAAGTCTGGTCACCATAACAGAGCAGAACGTTGGAGCTGTCAGAGTTCCCATAGGTAGGGGCTGCAGTGGTTGCTATGGTAGATGTCAGCAACATCAGAAAGAGAGGGCATATCATATCCAGAAGACCCTGGGGCACATTATGTGAAGGGGTGCTTTTTTTCAGACAGGTTGATTTCAGGCTAGAAATACTCCTGTCTAAGTCTTCTTGAGTGTTGGGTTAGAGGTGTTCATCAGTCTCTCTAGTGTAAAGGGACTCTTTTTTAGAAGATTCTCAAGTGAAGTTAAAACGTAAAGAGTAGCACATGAAGGAAATAATTTAATGACAATTAAGAAAATGGAACCTACCAAATATTGATGCAGAGGTCCAGTGAATGCATAAAAGATTCTCATGACTACATGGGGAGAAATGTCTCCCATTTGGAAGTTTAATGGAAAGCACAAGAGTGCAAATGTGCAGAGACAAAGATGGATGAAATGAAGAATCGGTTCAGAAAGAGGAAAAGCAGATGCTGCAGTTACCATGTGCAGATTAATATATTGGGAAGTAGAGTTCAGAAAGGGCAAAGGAATCTGAGGAGGACTGAAGTTGTGTTTAACGCATATTGTTGGACTAGAAGATTCCTGGTTTTTCGTTAAACATGCACTGAGCAGCACTGCAGACTGAACATGTGAAGAAAAGCATCATTGCATGGGAAGGAACACATTAAAAATAAGATTTGGAGTCAGATCTGTTCCTGCTTCTAGTCATCAGTGGAGGCAAAGTATTGCCAACCCTGTTAAAAATGGATAGCTAATAAACAGGAATTGCACCCATGTGTTTCACATTTTAACTGCTATTTAAGGACCCGAGCTCCATGTGCTGGGAATCAGCACAGATTCACTCTATTGCCTTCCCAAGCAAAGGTAAGAGAAGTGGTTATTTATTTCACCTATAACTACACTGAGTTTTCTCAGGCATTGCCCCTATCTAGATGGCAGGGCATGAAATAACAAATGTACAATCTAGCTTGCCAATTCCTGTGACACATTTAACTAAACAATCCCTTTAGGTATGGATCATGGTTCAGTCTTAGTTTCACACTCTCCCCTGTAAGACGGGATCTAAGTTATGTATGAAGTGAGTTCTTCTGGCCCTGAGAGTGGGGGAAAGAACTAGCGGATGCAGGCAGCATCACCTGGGTGTGGATGGCTCCATTTTCAGGGTCTGTTCTACATCGCAGACCAGTGGCCTCCTGGCTGGCACATTCCACTGCCCCTGTGGGTGATGGCTGCATGCTTTTGCCTGGGATTTGCTTGTCCTCAGCTCTGGCCCTTGCCCTGTGGACTCAGTCTCCCTTTAGCTTCTGCTATACCTCATGCCAGAAGCCATAGGTGGGCTGCTTTTACCCCAACTTCTGCAGCAGAGTCCATCTCACTCCAGAACCAATAGAGCCCAAGGTAGGTTTGCTGCTCCCAAGGCAATGGCCCCGGGTGACTGCACATTGAACACACAGCCTATTCAGAGTCCTCAGCTCCCCAATGCTGATAAAATCCTCTTTGGAGACTTTAAGAGTTTGCTGCTTAATGATAAAAATTATTACATGAAATAATAAAAATCACTCTAGTCAATTCTACTCCGAAAACAAAGCGATGACAGGAATTAATATGTCAGAGACCGGTGGAAAGAAGGTGGGTTTGTTTTTCTGTTTTTAATCTCCAAACTTTTCTTTCTCCCTCTGGTTTGGTCCTGGGACAGCAGACTGGATTTCTGCAGAGGGTAAGGGGTATGTGATTGGCTCTTTTTATTTCTCAATCTTAGGCTTTTCCTCCTCTTCCACTCACTGAACTGCAGAAAGAAGGCAGGGAACGAAAATGAAAGGCAGGCTGAATCTCTTTTGGCTAGAGCTGATGTCATCTGGCACTGATTTCCTCTGGCCATTGCAGCTGTTCAAGCCTCTGATGGACACTTGTGTCTTCCCGACTCCTCTACGACCCTGCATGTAAATACAGCCCCTCTGTTCAGGAAGGGCCCGCCTTGCCTTCCTCCTTGGTTTCTCCTCCACAGGTCTACCTGCAGTTCTTTCTGCACAGATGTCTTGCCCTCTGGCAGAAATCTCCTAAGCATTATCTCTTTTAAAGTAGCCCCAGGCCAACATTTGAACTGAGAGTCCCACATCTGGTTTGAAAAAAAGAAAAAAACCAGGACCTTTGATCATCTCTCAGTGGGTGGACGCTCACTTCCCTCCAGCATCCCTTCCACTTGCTGGGCTCAGAAGACAAGTCTTTGCATATTTTAGGTATTAAAGATGAAGGTGCTGGACACTCCACACTTGATGGGGAAATCACAAACCGAATTTAGTTATTTTATTGTTAATAGCAGCATTTGGAAGGGTGGAAGGATGCTGGGAATTAAACATGTAGCATTACACAGATTAAGCACTCACTGAACCACGGAGCTATGCTCCCGGTGCTGCCATTTTTATTTTGAAGCTATTCAAAACTAAACCAGTTCAAACAGAGTTCACAGTTTCTCCATTCCTTGCAGTGTCCTGCCCAAAACAGTGCAGTTGAGAGAAATCTCTTTTCCTGGATGTGCGAGTGGGAGATGGCTTTTCCAGGTGGTGCAAGTTGTTTTTTTGTTACCCCTACTGTGGCACCCGCTCTATGGTATAACAATCCACTTGTGTTTATCTACTCAACTGGCAGTGCTCTGAGAACAAGGCTTTCATCTGTGTGATTCACCATCATTTCCAGCAAAATAACACCCACATCCTTAATGAAGTGACATTACCTGTAGAGTGTCAAAAATGCTTAAATGGTGTAATGTCTTGTCACTCTCCTGTTAATATCCGTGATAGTAAAATTTTATGGGACAGAAGTACAACTGCGGAGAAAAAGAAGATAATGGAAAAAGGTCTACATACCGATCTAACTCAATGTAAACAGTCCTACAAATGGATGAACTAAGTGCTTCAAAGAATGAATGACTCTAACCTTTTGTACTCTAACTTTCCATTTTAGTGCCTACTTGCAGTATTTCCTAAGGCCAAAGCATTCACAAGAGGGATCTTCTACTCCTGTATGCACCTATGAGTTTGATGGATACTATTTCAAAAGCATTAGGCAAGGGTGAGATAGATAGATAGATAGATAGATAGATAGATAGATAGATCGATAGATAGATAGATGATAGGGAGACAGATAACTCGGTGAGGTTTCCTACAATTGTTTTATGAATATTTCCTTTTTAGAGAAGAAAAGGGAGAGGGCTAGGGAGTAAATGACAAAGTGAGGTGTTGTTATCTGTCTCTGAGAAAATGCTTGAGCCCTGTCACTCTCCCAGTTCCTTGGGAGATATTGAAACTGAACAATCCTACGCTTCAGTCATGGATAGTCTTTAAGAAGATGGCAAAATTCCAGAATTTTCCATGTGTTAGCATAGCAGAGAAGCAGGAGAGTATCAGTGACTAACGGCTTGCATGGCATGGGGCTTTGGAATGATCTAATTCATGGAGTTCCGATGTGTATGGTATGACTTAGACAACCGTCAAGGTTTATTCCTTCTAAGTTTAAAAGTAGAACAGGCATGGTTAAGAATTTCCTGACAGTACAAAAGGACATTGAGGCAATTGAGGGAGGAGGGGCCATGAAAGGCTTTTTGGTTGGGATAGGAAGCATCACTCACCTAAAGGGACCCAGGACTGCTAACTGCTCAGCCACAGAGAATTTAACAAATGTTTGTATGGAAAGGTGATAATAACAAAAACCAAGGGCCATCACTAACCTTTGTGTTAGGACATCTATAATTTTTATTTGGCAGTTAAGCGTGGACATTATGATGTTTGTGTGTAGTTAACATTTTAATTAGGGGTCTCCACTCCAGGACTAGCATTATAACTGAAAGGACACTACCCACAGGTGCATACTGTAAGTACTTCAGGTGTTATTTTCCCTAAAAACATCAAATAATTAGTTCATTAGTGAACTGTCAAAAGTAGATCTTCAACAGCAAACCTTTTTAAATGCATAAAGTGTATTAGATATATATTTTATTTGGTAATACCAACTATATTGTAAAATCACTTGAATGAAATATTTTAGAGGCTATTTCTTCTATCTGCTTGGTTTCATTTTGCTAAGAGCTTAAATTAAATGCTGCACAAAACAAACTGAGTAGGTTTGGTCCCAGCCTGTGTAAGTCAGATTAATCAGAGTTGCCAATGAAGTCTCATGTTGAGAAAATTCTCCAGAACTCAAGAAAGTGTAAAACTGAGGAGAAGAAATTAGGAAAGACAATTTTCCCTAGGTCTCTCCCACTGTCTTTGAACAAAGGCCTTGAGTTCCCTTGGTCTGGTTTAGCTTTCCAAGGATTGCTACAATGTAAGAGTCGAAGATAGCAATGGTATCTCTTTCTAGAGCAACTTGCAGGTTTGCTTATAGGAGGAATTGGCAAGCAATGGTCAACTGGGCATTGAACTTATGGCTTGTTTTTGTACCTTCTATGAGTGAAAGTTATAGTTCATGAAATATATGTAAAGCAGACAAGTAATAAAGAAGCATATACAATAGAGTTGGTATTTGGTAAACAAAGTCCAAAATACTTGCTGACTCTACAAAACTAAATATTTTTCCAGCTCTTGTCCTATAATATTTTATATTTACCATGCTTAACTGGACTCTCTTGCTGCTTGAGTCTCCTAACCTTTATGTGAGATGTACAATTTCAGTTTCAAAACTAAGTCATTCCTGGTATTTGTTAGCAGCTGAAGTAAACACTGTGTAAGAACTTTAACTTTATTCTACATTAACTTCCCAAGTAGTAGAGATAATAATTCAGACATTCTGGGTGAGTAAATTCTACCAGAACTGTATCCTTGACCTAGGACCATTTTTATAGATCTGCATGAGACCCTGTCAACACCAGTCACAGGTGACTAGTGATATAAATTCCACAGGCAGCCATTCTGGAGCACTTGATGGAGACACTATTTTCTTTCCCTTCCCTTATGCCCTCCCTTTTTCTATTTTCTTCCCTTTCTATTATGCAATCACATAGTCCTGTAAGTGCATGGAGTATTTACTGTTTATGTCATCTACAAACAGCACTGCTGTAGATCGGAAGTCTGGATGACTGACAAAAGCCCCACTCATTTAAAAATGTTTTAAAATATTACAGATACTACTGCACTCCTGAAGACTCCCTTCAGAATGGACACTAGCACTTCTCAGAGAGCTCACGCATAAGACAAACACTAAAGGAAGAAGGCCCTTTTGGCTGGAAATTTACTTTGTACCCAACACAGGTAAAATTTCTGCCTAGGGGCCACCTCAGGTACATATTTTCTGCTGCTTTTCCATGTCTAATCCTGGAGAAATGAATTCACAGTTTCACAAAGCTGTGACTGCTCCACGATTAGCATCTTCTTTGTATATGTTTCCTGTAAGTGCTGCAGCTCGGGTGGGCCACTCCAGTAACCCAGAACCACATTGCGTGATTTTCTGAACATGCTAAGCACTAGCTCTCGATGCTTCTTCCAGGGGAATGTGTATTGATTGTTACAGGAAGGATCTTTTTAAAGCAGAGAATGTTGTAAACTATCCCAGGCATACCAGACCCTGAGCTCCAGGGAGATGTGGTCTGGAAGATTGAGAAGGAATATTACTTCCTCACTTTTCTTTACTTTTTGGTCCAGATGGAATCACTTATATGAAGTCATTGCTTTATGTGCATGAATCAGAAACCAGGAGAGTGAAATACAAGCAACACTTTTCCCATATAAGTGTATCTCAATATATAAAAATATATATGTATATTACACACACAATAGTGTAAAGTTTTTTCTTTTATAATTCTTGTGATTTCTGAGATACTTTTACATGTATGCAAACATGTACAAACCCATATGCATACATATATGTCAGCTGCTTTATAATTCAGACTTATTAGTAATTATCCTCACCTGAAGTACAGTGTGAAGAAAAAAATCATTTACCTGTAATCACAGTTAATAAGTGACAGATTCAGAATTAAACCTCAGAATTATAGATTCTTCTCTTAGTGCTGTAAGTCTTACATTTTAGAATACAATCTGCTGCTCAATGAGGTCATATTTCTCTCAGTGGAATGGCATGCTGATTGCCAATGGATAACTTGGAAAGCAAGGTATTTTTCCTCATAGATCCTATCTCTCTATTCTTTGGAAGTAAACGTTATTAGTGATCAGGGCAATCTGGTAAATTACTTGATATGGGAATTTGAATTTTAAAATAAATCTCCTAAAAGGAGGCTCTTAGAAGGGTACCAGAATTAGTTCACTACACCTTCAGCTGACATGTAAGCAAACCAGAAAATGGAATCTCCTATTACATCATGAGAAACAGGAATGTGGGAAAACAAATAACAAGGGGGATGTTTTGTCACTGTCTTACAGTCTCCTCAGGGAAAGCAATCTGTGAGACATTGGTCCTATAGCCAAATGCTACCCAAACACTTTATGACAACTAACACTGGTTTCATTTTAAGTCTGAATTACAGAAAATCATCCTTAAATGGGAAAAGTTGGCAACATTTTATCATGTAAAGCTACCAATTGTTATCCTCTTTCCTTTTAATTTTAAGGACATTTATTTCTAGAGAATCATCATGGAAATGGCAAATATTTCTGGGTTTAATTCTGATGTGGTAATAATATTAATTGCTATTCTTGTCAAAGCGAGTTATTTCCACTCTGTTGTTTGGAAGGTAAGAGAGTGCTGTGTGCAGCCGTGAAGTTGCATGTTCCAAACACAGCAGTTTGTTCTAATCCCAACTGTTGGCAGGATAGAGACAAGCACAAGTGTTCCCTGCAACATGGACAAGTGAATGAAACCCCAGACATTAATTTATCCTCTGACCATGTAATTTATTTCTCCCCTTATCACAGGTGTTCATTAATTTCATTTTCCATCCTTCCACTTTATCTCTATAGTATGCCCTTTACCCCCAATCTATATTGAAGAGACTAGTTCATCCCGGGCTACCTTTCTCCTGAATTATCACATCTTTCTCATTTAATTCTTTGCCATTTTCTTTTTCCTGTTTAGTTAATTAAACTTTTTGCTGCAGAAATAATTCTGATATAAAAACTACATTTCATCATCATCTTTGAAAAGAAATAGAAACATTTCGTGACAAGCTATAGGAAAGTTAGTAAGTACTTACAAAAAATACAATTAAATATAATGTGTATATGAAAACTCTTCTCTAGTGTTTCCTAAGGGTTTTGCAGTCAAAATATCAACCAATACAGAATCATGCATCATCTCAGTCGATGCACATCAGCTGATAGGCAAAGACAGAAGCCAATTTAACTGAGTACCCTGTTCTTTTAAAACAAGTATGATTGAATTAAATTTGTATTTATTGGTTTATGTGGAAATACATTATTATTTCAGGGAATTCATCAGTTTTGTTATCTTCAACTCCTGGAATTACTTGCAATTTGTAGACAATCTACATAAAGACTTCTTTGCTGCATGTAGATGATACATGCTGGTGAATGAATACTAATCATCTCCAGGACAGCGAGACATTTTTGAGTTTGCCAGGGAGACATTTACACTTTATGAGCGAGAACCCTAGTGTTCTAACCAGTGTTGGTGAACACCTACTGAAGACTATGAAATCCCTAGCAATATAATCTTTACCACTTTCTGATATTAACACTTCCCTGTGCTTTTCTAAAAAGTTGGTACCTTGGGTTAAAGACAGAGTAAGGCGAAAGTTTAGCCTTATTTGGGAGTCTTTCTCCACTCAAGGAACTGGATGCTAGATAATACATGTATAAGTTACTTCCCTACAAATAATTTGTATTTATTCTGTGAAAAACACACTTTATTCAGATGTTCATAAAGCGAAAATTCTACTAAATATAATCCTTGTGATATCCAGTACAAACAGCTAAACTCTGTTACTATTAGTTTAATATTATAAAATATTTAGTTATATAACATTTATATGAAGTATCATAATAGGTTGAATAATGGCTACATACAGACATCAAAGCCTTATCACTGAACCTTTTAAATGTTACCTAATTGGGAAATATAATTAAGATGATTGCGATGAGGTTAATCTGGATTATTCAGATACTCCCAATTGCCATCACAAATGTTTATGAAGTAGAAAAACACAGGAAATCAGACACACATGGAAAAAAAGTCAAAGTGAAGATAGAAGAAGAGATCAGAGTGCTGGAGCCACAAGACAAAGAAATCTCATGGTCCCTAGAAACCACCGAAAAGTAGGAGTTAGGCATGGAATCGATTCTCCCTCAGAATCTCCAAAATAAACCAGCTCCACCAACACCCCGATTTTGAACTTCTAGCCTTCAAAACTGTATGAGAAGAAATTTCTATTGCTTTAAGCCAACAATGTTGTTGTAATTTGTAAGAGTGATCTTAAGGAGTCCTTATAAAAGAAATACATGAACTCTTGATGCTAGAATGCCACACCCAAAGTATAGTTTGTAATACACTATATGACACTGCAGAATAAATAAATTTAAGCATGAACATTAAATCCTGGTATTAGGAGACTGGAAAGTTTTGGGGAACAAAGCATGAAGCTCTGGGAAGAAAATTATTGCATTGTTTTGTTATATTGAAATACCTGAGAAAATTTACCTTTATAAAGAAAAGAGGTTTACCTAGCTCAGTGCTTTGGAAGTTGAAAGTCTAAACATCCTGGTGCAAATTCTGGTAACACCCCTAACTCTCTAAGCCACTTCATGGCTGATGAAATGATGGCAGGGGTGCGAGGACCAACAGATCACATTGGAAAACAGGAAGCCAGGGAGGCTGGAGTCCTCTACTCCCAAGGAATTCCAAGAATCCAAGTGGCTTGAGATCCTCCTTCAAGGACCACATGGCGAGGGTCCCGCCACTCCCACAAAACCACATTGAAGATCTAGTTTCAAACTTGCGAACCTAGGAGTCACAGGTAATCCACATCAAACCAGAGTGCACACAAAAACGTGAATAGAGATGTTTTAAGCATGGCTTTTAATTAAAGCAGAAGTTAGTCACTACTTCATTTCCTCTAGTCTTCCTTAAAGCTGCTTCAAATCTATTTACGTGATCCCTCAAGAGAGAAGGCTTACCTTGGTTTTCCTTCTTAGAAGTGGATGACGTGAATTTCTTTAAAATGTCAAATTTTGTTTAGGCTCTAGAATGAAAACATAAATTAACCATTATGGAAGTTTTGGTATCTTTAGCAATTAAAGAAGGAAGAAAGAAAAAAGGACACCTGTGATGTGTTACAGTTCAAGCTATCAGGTGATTTTCTAACCAGACATCTTCTCTGTAACATTAGGAAAACTTACAAATGGGTATAATTTTTCAGTGGTGTCACTCCTGACGTTTGTTTCCATCTTACCTACTTACACCA
>RJWT010003867.1:0-11196 GCA_004365215.1 Cuniculus paca
TTCAGGCTAAGTACCTTCTCAAAGGTCTCATAACTGCTATCCAGATGCAGACCCACATCTTCCTTGATTTCAGGTGGCACGTTCACAGTGCTGTTTGCTTTCTCGTGACACAGAATTGAGTTTCTAAGTTGGACTTTGACAGGTCTGAAGAATTGAGATAGATAGGAGAACTTGGAAGGACCATGTTGTCATCTCTAATAAAAATTTTTGGAGTGGTTATTTGCCTATTAAATTTGCCAGGTTTAATACCTCAAAGTAAGTGGTGTCTTTTCTCCCCTCTTTTTCGCTCTTTTTCTATAGAATTATGAAGAAGGTTGTGGGGAACCGGTCTGGCTGCCCAACTGTAGGAGACAGAATCGTTGAGCTCATTTACATTGATATTGTGGGACTTGCTCAGTTCAAGAAAACTCTAGGACCATCTTGGGTTCATTACCAGTAAGTACTATATACTGTTCCTTTATTTTCTTTTTGTGCATAGAAATTGTGTGGTTGTGCATAGAAAAAGGTGATTAAATATTATTTTTTGAACAGTGTAGAATGTTTCTCATTCTAATTGAAATTCAGAATTTGCACAGTGATTTTCTGCTTCCTGGGGCTATTCATTATTTTCATCGATATCTTGAGAAAACAAGCGTCCAGCTTCCTTAATACTATAGATTCTTCTTACGGTTTGGCTAAGCTGGCCTCATCTGTTTAATAAAATAAGGATTTTGATAAAATCTGGAGATTGTTCCTTTTTGTGGTCCTTGGATGTGATGTAATGATTCATTTCTCTGTTACCTTTTCCCTCATCGGTGTTCTTGGCATTCTTGGGAGGAAAAGTTGGAACATCTTGTGTGAAGGCTAAGGGATTTTCTTAAGATCAGTCTGCTCGGTATGACTGCGGTCAGTGTGAGCTCCGTGCAGTGTGTATTATTTAGTGGATGAGCTCAGAGTTTACCTGGGTAGGAGCTTGAGACCGTGGTTCAGTATTTGAAACAATTTCAGTGGCCCACAAACGTGGCACTAATTGAGTTAAGCTGTGTAATGGCATGTGTTATTTTTTCAGTTTTCTTTCAGCCTTTCTGAGGAGGTGTGTTTGATGTTCCTGTATCCCCAGCACTACTTTTACACCTGCATGCATGGTGAGAGTGGTTGCGTGTGCCAACCCTCAAGCACAACCAGCCCCTGCTGTGAATTTACTACTTTTTTAAGGAGGCTTGATTTTTAGTTATCTTCTGCTTATTACCATTGACACCGGCTTTTATTTATTGTGTATAAAAGAGTATTATAAAGTTTTGTTTCATGTTGTTTTGAAGACAGGGACTCGCTATACAGTTCAGGCTAACCTGGAACTCATTATGTAGCCCACACTGGCCTCGTACTTGTGGTAGTCCTCCCACTTCAACCTCACAAGTACTGGGCTTACAGGTGTGTACCACCACACCTGATTCTTAAAAATAATTTTGAAAGGTAACTAAATTTAAATAGAGATCATCTTTTGTTTAGTAGTATCAGTGGTTCATGAATATGGGTAAAAACTTCGAAGGCTGGGGAAGCCCTAGTAGTAAATGCTGATCTCCTGTTCTAACTCACTTTCCAAGAGAACATCTGGAGAATCTCTTAGTATAACATGGAAATCTTGCTGTATGTTTCTTTTCTGTTCCTTTTGGGTAAGGTGGTGTGTTGAGGGGTCTTCCAGCTTAACCAGTATATGAATTTGAATGGTCTAAACTGTCTCCTCTTTCAGGTTAGTTAAGTTTAATATTAGCAACTTGATTTGGAGTCCTTCAGAAATCAGACAGTTCAGACAATTTAAAACTGAGAATACTAAAAATCTACTCAAAAGCATAGAGGGGAGAGATATCCATTGTCAGTAAAATTCCCTTTCGATGTACAGGATTTTTCTCCAGCAACACTGATTTTTCTTATTGAACAATAAATATAAGAAAGAGAGAGTTGAAATAGAGACTGTTGATGGAATGGATATAGTTGCTTGTTTTTTTTTTCCTTTTTGGGATATAGTTTCATTTAAAATAAAAGAAAAATATATTCTTGGTTTGGGCCAGTGTACCACTCTGCATTTTATATCATGTTTCTCCTGTTTCTTGTGTGTGTGTTTTGTTTTTTGTTTTTTTTTCCTTGAGGTCTGCATGATTGTCACACATTTGTTCTCACATTTGTTTTCAGTTGTATAGAAATGATCATCTTTCTTCCTGGTTAATAAGCCATATAGTGAAGGCAGTTGTTTCAGGTTTGGTTTGGTTTGGTTTGGTTTGGTTTAGTTTGGTTTGGTTTGATTTGGTTTACTTCTAGCCTTGAAGAAACAAAGGCAGGGCTGTTGTTTTCTGGCATTTTGTGAATGGCAGACATCTGGAAAATGTGCAAAGGAAACTGGGCAGTTCAGACCTCCCTAGACTCTCGTGTCCTTACCATTAAGAAGAGCTGTTTGGATGGAAAATACTCTCAGCGGTAGACTTTAGGTCAATTAAGAGAGGCAGTGCTGTTACTAAAATGGTCACTGTATATTGGTATTTGACTTGTGTTGTATGGAAAGGCATATCTCAGAGGGATTTTATGGAAAGTGTAATGTTTATCTGCCCTTTTTTAATGACTGGTCTGCATTAGCGATGGCAGACAGGGGAATCTGTTAGCGCTTTAGCCCTGCGATTTCAGTGGTCCACGGAAATTGTTCAATTTCTTTGGTATGATTGAGCAAAGAATCCATAAAAATGCCAAGCAGGTCCTCTAGAAAGTTTCTTCTTTTAAAATTAGAAGTTGCCAGGGCTGTCTGTGTTCCTCTTGGTTGATGTTAGATACTATGAATTAAACGTAGTGTTTTCATCCAGTCTCTCAATTGGAAGCAAGCCCTTTAAGCCTGTTGATCTTGGGAAAATATCTTTAAGTTTTATTCAATTTGCATGAGGATCTATGAAATTCAGTCAAATGTTTATTAAATAATTATGTATATACGACTAAAATCCTGGTAGGAGCTGTGAAACTCACCCTCTTCTGCTTCATCTGAGGCCTTTTGCTGAGCATTGAGATACAAGAAATAAGATGCAGAAAGTCCAGTACACACCATGTTTTACATCGAACTCCATAAAAAGAAAGCTCCTGGCAAGGAGCTTGGGAGCATCCATCTTAAAGTATTGTAGCTGAAAGTAAGAAGTACTGCAGGAGTCATTGGGCATTGTGCTAAGGTTCCTATTAGAGGAAGGCAAGCTGCCTTAAGAATCTAAGCAAGTATCTTTTTTAAGTCATTAGTCTGTTTCTGATGCCCCAGACACACCAAAGCATTAGAAAGATGACATAAAGATTAAGAACACAAACACGATTCCAAAATAGATGGAAAAAGTGATCAAAAAAATGAAAACTACAATTTTAAATTATCCATATCATAGATAAAGATCAGTTCCCTGCTGCTAGTATATAAAACAAACCTATACAAGGTAGAAAATAAACAATGCTTCAGCCAAAGCTTCAAGAAAAAGCTGTTAAATTGTAAGTTTCTTGAGACATCTCATCATTATGGTCTTGTTGCCAGGAAACCAGATGTGGCTAACATTTTGATTCTAGAGAGACCCAGGAAACTTTTTTCACCAAGATTTGCTTTAATTATCCAAATTAATAGTACCAATAATAAAATTTAAAAAAAATATAGCCACCAACCAAATTTAGAGAACATAGATATGATTCATTTTTATGAGGCTGTGGGGCCTGTTTCCGTCTCTCCATTGATTGCCAGACTGAAGTCACTGTCCTTAATACTGTGCAAATTGTCAAGCCAGGCGTGGTGGTGCACACCCAGAGTCCCAGCTGCACAGCATACTGAGGCAAAAGGATCGTGGGAGCCCAGGAGTTCAAGGACACCCTGGGCATCATAGTAAGACCTTGTCTTAAGAAAATTGCCATTTTGATGAGAGCATCTTCAATTAAAGCCACACAAACAAGGGAACTATTTCTGTGGTCAGCTTTTATTTCATTCTGTGGTCATAGCTTTCCCTCGTGCTCTCTTTTTCTGCCTCGTGTAAACAAATGGTGGTAAGAAAATCAACACACAAAAATGTCAGTTAACAGTTGTGGTTCCAAGAAAACCCATCCTGGTATTTGGATTTTGTTGTCATTGTTCTTGTTTCAGACTTACAGTGAAGGGAAATTTTTAAACTGAAAATTGTATTTTCCTTAAAAGTCATTGCCTTTATCTGATTCTAAAATGTGTGCTTTTAATTTTTATTTACGGTTATGCTTACTAGTCTAGTAAAAGTTATTCAGAAGTATTATTGATGAGTAGCAACAGAAAATACATATTTTTATTAGCCATTCAGGAGCTTAATTTGCATGAATGTTTTGAGAATTGGTGATGAAGTCAGGTAACCAAAATCAGTAAATTTTGTTTAAGTATTAACTCCTCCCAGTTGGTGATTCTTTCTGCCTTCTAAAGATGTTGTCAGAAGACATCTATAACTAGTAAATATTTGAGGCTTTGTCGTCCATACACATATTCCTCAGCTCTGTTCCTGTACATGAAGGCAATGACAGACACTGTGGAGACAGGATGTGATTGCATTCACATAAAACTTTATTTTTAAATGCATAAATATGAAATTCATGTAATTTTCACATGTCACAAAATGGTCTCCCATTTTTTAATCATTTAAGATTCTAAAGACCAGCCTAGTGCATAGCCACACAAAAGTAGGTATTAGGGCCAGCTCTGGCCTTAGGTGGCACAGGCAAATGAAACATCTGTGATTGCATTTCGTCAACCTCTAGAAATAAAGCAGTAAATTTTACTGTTATTAGGTGCATAAAAACTTTCACACCTTTTCAATAAGATTCTAAGCATAGTCCGCCTTGTGTGGCCATGACAGAATACCTGAACCTGAGTAACTTATGATGAAAAGTATAATTATAATTAATGGTATAATTACCATTCCAGAGGCTGGTAGTCCCAGGTGTAGGGGCCACATCTGGAGAGGACCATGTTGTTGTGTCATAACCTGGGGAAAGAAATGGCAAGGAGAGAGAACAGGATCCAGGTGGCGCAGGCTCCTGTGTCTGCTCTTCTTATGAAACCACTAATACTGTATTGGGAGCCCCACCTTCATGACCTCATCTAACCCTAAGTACCTCTCAAAGGCTCCACCTTAAACTACCATCAACATAGGAATTTGAAGATTAAGTTTCTGACACATGAACTTTCAGGGGATTCCTTGCAGTAGCATAATCTGTATCTAAAATCAAATAATCTAGTTGGCTGATACAAATGTTACACATTTATACTAGAAAAGATAACACATGGCCTATGCTTTAATCATACTGAGCCCTGTGGAGGTGGTAGTTCTGTTTCTTTAATTACTGCTGTGTGCATGGTCCTGGGTGGGTGCAGGGTGCGCAGCAATAAGTATCACAGTCCCCAGCTGCAGCTTTCTGGGAATTTTCATTTGAATGCTATTGGAGCAGTCCTCTGTGCTATTAGTCAGGCCATCTGAAGCAAATCCTGTCTACTCTGTGATGGCTTTGGTTCTCAAATCATGCATGTAGATGTTTGGTTTATCAGTTACTCTAGAGCAGTAGTAGTAAATTTTATATAGCTTTCCATGATACAAACAGCCTGCTGTGTGCCATAAAACATTATTGGCAGGGGATGTAACTCAGATACAATGGTTGCCCAGCATGTGCAAGGCTCTGGGTTCAATTCCTGACCCTTCAAATAAATAAATAAATACATACATACATACCACCACCTATCAGTTCCTGCCTGGTAGCATTTTTGCGGGGTGGGGCGGAGGACGTGGAATTGAACTCAGGACCTCATGCTTGCCAGGCAGGCCCTGTGCCACTGAGCTGTATCCCTGGCCCTGGTAGCATTTTAAATTTAAAAGAAAATGTCTGTCTTTGGTAATCCTTGAAGAAGAGACTAGAGCTTTCGTTTTTTTGGACTTTGAGGTCCAGGGTGTAGCTTCACACACATCATGTTTTCTTTCAGGTGCATGCTTCGAGTCCTGGATTCGTTTGGTACTGAGCCTGAGTTTAATCATGCCAATTATGCCCAGTCCAAAGGTCACAAGACCCCCTGGGGAAAATGGAATCTGAACCCTCAGCAGTTTTATACCATGTTCCGTGAGTATTTGTTTCTCCTCTGCTTTCCAGAATGCCTCCGAATCAGGTGGTTATTTTCAGGACCCTTAGCTGTAGAAGTGTGTGCTCTTGAGCCTTTTCCTTGGGAATAATTGAATTTTTTCTTTAATTGGAGTTGAAAAGCCATGTGAGCATTTTGTGAAAAGCCTTGGAGATGTTGTGGAGAAAAATGTTGACTATAAATTGCCATTAGAAAAGAACCTGGGCACAGCTTCAGACTGCCACCTCCTCAGCATGCCTTGTGCCACACTGATGTCGTGGAGTCCCCTTTGTTGTTAGGAACTATGGCTTCTGTGTCAGTCCATTTTCTATGTAACTGTATCTTAATGTATCAAGTGACAAACTTTTCTAAGAAAATATCTCACCTCTCTAAGAGCAGCTGTTTTAAACTCAGTTTTATACTTATTGACTTCCTAAACGCTGGGCTCAGAATGAGATTCTTGCTGCTCCTGCTGACCTGATAGCATTGTCTTCAGGAGCAATGATTATTTTACGTGGGTGGAGTGAGCGTGCATAAAACTGATGGTGAGCTGATGGCCCTACTCTTAGACTTTCAGAATTTTTTTGTTTCCAGGCTGTTCTTTTCTAGTCCTCACCAGGGTTCTTACTGTTACTTTCCATTTACCTGTCTCAGTAGAGCCTTATTTCTAATTAGTTGACAACTATGAGTCTGAATACCAAACTTGATAGCACTTGTGCCAAAAACAAATGTTGTTATTTAAGTCAGTACACCATAGTGAGAAAGCAAAGTTCTTTTCTGAAAATGAACAGCTACATGAGTTAAACAGTTGATTTGCATGCTCAGAGTAGAGAATTCCCATTTTCTAAAATTATCAATATAATTTTAAGCCAGAGATTTCCATTCTAGAAATCATTTCAGAGACGTCAGTCTGCTTGCCTTTTTCCCCACACAAGCAGCCTGTCCTCTCGTATGTAGCCTCCCAAAAATAACCCTTCATTTGAACTCACTAAATGTAACAGCTAGCACACTGGATTAATTCTTGGGTGTCAGTTCCAAGAAGGAGAAAATTAAGAAGAGTTACAGCTGATGAAGAGACTAATTTTTAAAATCAACTTATATTTAAGTGTTCCTTTAACTCAAAGAGGTTGGTCAGGGTGTGCTGTGTGCATTGTCAACATTATTACTGCCCCTGGAGCTATATTATTCTGTTATTGCAACTTGTCCCTAGCACATAGATCAGGGAACAACTAATATTTGGCACCTTAGGTGACAGGTGGCTGTCGGCATGGCGAGACATGATTAGAGTTAAGCCTGTGATTTGCCTTTGCTGTGAAACTTTGAGAGGCTGGGATGAGGTGGCACCAAACAAACTAAGAAAGGAACCATGTGTTATATGCCAAGTGGCATAAGATGTTACCACTGTCCAGAATGGCATAAGCTGCCCTGAAGATGTGGTTGGTAGACATGTGTCCTCCAAAACATAGTGCTTTCCTGTGTCCAGGCCTAGAGAGGAGAGGGGTTCCAGAGCCTGTAGACTTCTCTTTCAGAAAGTTGGGATTTAGAGCCCTGCAAATTTATTTTGTGTTCCATAGTGCTGGTTGATTGAATTGAAAGAAGGTCACTATTTAAAATGTTACTGAAATGTAATCCCATCTATTAAGGGGGCTGAGAGAGGAGGATTACAAGTTTGGGGCCAGTCTGCACAAGTTAGCAGGGCCTTGTCTCGAAATAAATATAAAAAGGATAGGGACGTGGCTCAGCCATGGAGTACTTACCTAGCATACATGAGGCCCTGGGTTCCATCCCCAGTATCTAGAAAAAATATATAACCAAAGCTGGATATGTGAGTAATTTCTATTAACTAAGAAGAGGGATAAGTTTCCTAACTGTGACACAGAATTCAGCAGGAGTCAGGGAAATTTGCCACATTTGACTGTCTTTCTAACAAAAAAAAAAAAAAAACCACCAGCACTAGGATTTGCCTATACATTCATAGTAGAAAATACATTGTTATTTGAAATTGTTACAGTGTGGGATCCAAGACTTTCAGTATATGATAAAGGGGTGAATTGGAATAAAGACTATATAATAGTCAACTTGAATAGGAAAATCGGTATGGTCAGTCTTTCTTTCTTCAAAAAGAAGTTTCTTAGCTCTGTGCATTGGAAAAGACCAAAAGTAAAGGCAGCCTGATGTGTAGCAATGAGTACCTTAGCACTCATACTGTGGTTCCCTAAATACTTTTTTTTCACTAAAAGGAGCCTCCTTCTAGGGTCAAGAACTGGTTGCAGGGCCACTGCAGGGAATATTCGAGATGGACCATCTTATCATGGCTTAAACAAAGGAAAAGAAGCTAAGAAGGACCACTGGGGTGGAATTGGGAGGACATAGAATCCCAAAATGGGCTAGTCTGAGCATGAAAAGAACACTGATTTCAGTAGATTAAAATCAAACAAATGACAAAAAAAATTTGAGACCAAAATGATGTATCAAGCAAGAAAACCCCACAAAGTGTAGTCACCTTTACAAGTTGCTGGAGCACCAACTCATTATTCTAAAAAATAAAGGGGAAAGGTCTTCCTGTCTTTCCAACACAAGTTATATTTGAAATAATCAAATGGTTGATGAGAAAAAGTTGTTAATCACAGAGAAACCACCCATAATAAATGCAGAAGGAATGAAGAATTAGCAAATCAGCACTTTGAGGATCTTAATGAGACAGTGAAGCAAGTCATCACCAGTGGTTCTAAATCCATCATACGACAGTTGATGGAAAACTTTCCCATGGGTGAGGCTGTCGTGAATGGAGGAAATATGGAAATGAGTAGGGAAATGAAGCAGTTTGACACATTTATCATGTTGAGATAGATATATGTAGGCTGGAGAATTTGCAACAGAAAGCAGTATCTCCTGCACCTTCCCATCTGGAACCTGGCCACAGTGAATTTCGTGGCTTCCTTTCCAGAAAGTCCCATTCTTTGTAACAGAAGAATGATGTACATCCTGGATTGTTGGATAAATGTGACTATTCTAGTGGTCTGAAGGGGAAGACTGTTCCCTTGAATATAAGAAGAAAATGTCCAAAGTTATGTTTACTTCTTAGTAGTTTTAAAAATGAAATTTGCTAGTACTTCATAAATGGTCTGAAAGTCATTTTTATAATTGATGTATAAATGTGCTCAGACACTGAGAATATATGAGACTTTTGTGTGTTTAGGTTGCTTTCTGTTGTTGAGGTTCCTGATGAAAAATTTAAAGACCAAAGAAATAGTGTTTTCCTTGCAGACTCGAGTCAACCATTTTAGGAGATGTAGCAGTGTTCTAGCATGTGTGCAGTGCAGAGGGCACTGGGCACAGAAAAGGAGAATTTACTCACTGGTGCAACATCTTTAGGATGAGCCAAATGAAATATACTGGACCAGAACATGTTTGCTTTCTTAAATGTTCATGTCACATTGCTTGCTTGAAAACTTTTTCTGTTTCTTCTCTGATTTCTTGCTAATACAGTACAAATTCTATAAATCAAAAAGCCTTGAGAGCTGTGTGTGTGTGTGTGTGTGTGTGTGTTGCCCAAGATGTCAGAAATTCCCTGGAACAATCCCCTCTGTGTACCCTGTGTGTACCTGGGCATTTTAGGATGTGGCAACATAGACTGCTACTTCTGATACCTTCCTAATCAGGACCAGGTGTGAGACAACACTAAGGCCCTTTAATTAGATCAGTTGAGTGATGATTTTTTCCTGGAAGCTGATAAGTGCCATTCCTATTTTGGGACTCTAGTTCCGGCTTTCACCTTGTGTCTGCATTTAGCATGGCTGCGGAACGAATCTCTGTAGAGCTGCTCTTGAAAACTCAGTTTGGATCAAGCCTTCTTCCTTCTCCGAGCCTCCAGGGCCTTCCCTCTGTCTCAGGAGTCCTGTCTATACTCCATAGCAAAGTGTTTCCACTCCCTGGCTCTCTGACCCCAAGTTTCCCTTTTCTTCTCTGACCCAACACATGCTGTATCCCTGTAGGACTTGATCTCAGAGAGCACCACCCAGATTTGTAACCACCCATACCTCCTTCAGATCATCCCATAGCAAAATAGTCATTAAGACTATTTCAGTGATTTCCTCTATCTTTCCAGTCTCTAAGAAGATCAATCATATTATAAAAACAAGGAGGGTCTTCTCCCACTGAAAAAAATTCCTCAAAACACAGTGTAACCATTACTATTTTTTTACATGTGTATTTTTTTACATAGATATGTATCTGTCTATACATATATAGATATAAATATAAATTTTGCAGCTCCTTTACTTTTACTTAATATATCATATTTTTTTCAAGATTCTACTCAGACCTGAAAACATTTCCGCTGCTTTTTTATTAGAGACCATTAAGTGACCATCTCTTAATGTGTATTTATTTAGAGATACTTTGTTTTTATTTGTAGAGAATTAATGGTGGAATTTTCTGTGCTTGCCAGATGCGTGGGTTGCCTTTATATCTAGGCATCATTTTAGACTCTGTCTTAGTCCACTGCAAATACTGCTTGCTTTAAACTCCTTAAAGCTATCTTTTTTTATTTCAATCTCAAACAAGGTGTGTTATACCTAAGTAAACAATGAAAAAAGTCTGCCCACATAAAAAAATAAAATAGACACAGTATTTGCCTAAACCCTTTAAAAGAGAAATGTAAAGCTCTCAAATTGATTATTTGAACCATGTATTATGCCATATTTGAATATCTCTAATTATCTGCTCAACACCCACTTTCACAACTTCATCTGGTTTATGTAAAAACATCAGCTGGGATAAAAATCTTTATCTAATTGAATTTTTTTCTGTCTTTCCCTGGAGACTGTAGCTGAAAGCAGCAATTGCAGCCTTGATGAGGTTCCCCTCCCCCACCACTCTTTCAGATAAGCTTCAGTACAGCTCTTTTTTTGTTTGTTAATATCCCACAAGAGTTTTAGTAACCTTCGGAGACTGTATGCTGTGGTTTCACAGACTGTATCCCTGCCATGCGGCGCTTCCTGGTTCCCTAAGCAAAGCCTATGTAGGCTTATCTTATTTGTTGAGTAACTACAATGATTAAGGTATTATTTGCCATGTGGCAACTTTGGGAA